>PRKT01001078.1:69605-139058 GCA_003671525.1 Saccostrea glomerata | reverse complement strand
CCAATCTCTTGATGAAGTCCTGTTTGTCGGACCATGTGTACTCTGTCAGGGGGATATCCAGGCTCTCTGCCAGGATTTTCCTCACCCTCTCAGAGAATTCCTCCACACTCTCCCCCTCCCCACACTCCTCCTCTGGTAATAATCTAAATATAGAACACAAACACTACAAAAATAGCACAAGGAAACACCCCAGTTAAAAACTTTTTTTGGGGTTTGCAGAAAAATCTTAAATGAGTTTTACAATTTTATGGTACAGTGAAGTCGCCAATTCCGGGTCACGTCAGGGTGTTTCGTTGATATTTTGCAAATCTGTTCAATTTATATGTTATGCAATATATGTATTGAAAGAACAAATAGTGAGTCGTCCAAACACCTTTTCGTTTTCAAAGTAGCTACACGGGAACAATATTTACAGGGTTATTTCAGCAAGGCCTAGCTTCCCCAGTTACGAATCATTTTCTCCATTTCCGGGTCATGTGACTTCAGGGTCGTGTAATATTCATGGAATGTTTCGGAACGCGATTTTTCTGATGTTGAAACATAAAACAATTCATGCAGCTTGGAAAAAAAGTAAAATAAACACAGAAATATGTTTATTTTTTTTTTAAACAATTACAACAAAACAAATTGCAGTATGCAGAATGTAAAAAATGTATTCATTTATATTAGGATTAAAAATAAATACAATTAAATTCATTTATTTAAAAGATGCATTTGAAGGGTTAACTCGATTTTAGTTTTTAGAAAAAATATTTTCCAGTTAGAATACTTTTGAAAATCAAAGTTGTCGAGTGGTTTTGTACACAGAATTTTGATATGTTCATGCCACGAGATTGAGTGACCCGCAATTGGAGAAACTACTACAATTTGATTTAATAATCATTATAATTTTATTTGAGCAGCGATCATTATGATTGATTTCTGAGTTAAAACTAAATGCATTTGTCATACTTTCGAGCTCTTATTATTTATCTAGAACTTTTATATCAGCCTTTCTGCAGCGAACAAAAACGAAAGTAGCCCGTCACCGCAGCAGACACATCCAAGTCTTTAATGAGTGCGTTTCAGAATTTCGATTGTGGGATGCTCTCTTAAAGTTTATATTCAAAATTTTATAATTCATTACAAACAGAAAGACCAGTTCTTCACGACCAGCGTATTCATCAAGTTTTTTGCGCTTAAATTTTAACACTAGGCATAAAATACACGCGAGTGACCCAGAATAGGAGACGACCCGGAATTGGCAACTCAATTGTATAACTCATATTAATGGTATATCCGATAGTTTATTTATATACAACAGGCAGATCTAAATATACAATGCTCATTCAAAAAAACACTGAATCAAAATATTCTCAGAGAAAAGTGTCTGCTTCCTTGAAGTGTTCCTGAATCTGCTCACTTACTTGACTTTGTATATTGTATATGGCACAAACAGGCTCCAGAGAAAGTCTTGATAAATGTTGCTGGTTAGTGTTGTCTGTAAAGAATACAGAGAAAAATATGGATATGTTATCTAAAAATAAAGTACGTTGGCATACTATACTAGACATTTACATGAAAATGCAAAATTGTTAGTCTGACTTTAGAGTCATGGAGTACCACTCTATAATCTTGTTTTAATTGATAAGGTTAGTAATCCTTTACAGATGGTATCTAACTCACCACAGCCATTGTCATGGGCCACCTTGTAACCTGTAGAGCTACCTAAAATAATGAAAAGCAAACATAAAAATCTAATATATTACTGCCTTTTACATGTTACATGTTTACGCACATAATGGGATATAGAATAATATATACCATTTAGCCATTATTTGTACATCATTGTCACTATACATTATCAAAACAAAGAGAAATAAAAGTACAGGTACATGTACACAATTTAGATGCGATACTATAATGATAAGAAGTTATGCTTAGGCACCAAAAGATTTCTGAATTCTAATAGATAACTTGAGAAAACTAAATTATACATCAATTAATAACACTTGTAATTATTTTCAACCCATTCCTTGAATTAAACACATGTAGGACATAATTGTGGAAATCACTTACAGGCTGAACCTTTCCAAGACTAAAGGGGAAAGACCTGAAAAATAAAAATAAATCATTATTAAAACAGCATCCACAGCTAGTTGTTACCTATCACACAAATTTATCAACATATTTATACACTTGTTACTTCAAAAATTAAAGAAATTAGACAAAGAAACACCCGTTAAGAGAAAGAGAAACAACTTACATGAACTTTAGTAGTCCTGTTCCATTAGTTGTGGCCTTTTCTGGGTGAAGCAACACAGGGAACTTGGATTCTAAATATATTGGTACTTTTTTTATAGAAACCTTTAGACTCGTACAAGTTTATTCAAATAATGAATCCATAAAGAACAGAAGAAGTATAACTTAAGAGTTTATAGAAATTCTGTCATACAAAATCACGTGTTGGCTAACTTTTCTATACCTCTGACAAACTTTCTGATATTTTCTTCTAATACATCAGCTCCTTTAGAGGAACCAAAGTCTTTGAAACCTGTTAACCACTGCATGAAAGATGAGAGTCCAACTATGTCAGGCTGAAAAAAAGGCAATATGATCCTTATTAATTTTCACAGTCAACAACACTTATAAATTAAATGCTATCATATAAAATACTACATATCAAATGTCATTAAAAATCAGATATGGGATTGATTACATGTATATTGAAATTAGACCAGCCATGGTGCTATATCAGTTCAATAACAATTTTTCATCTGCTCAAGTCATAAGTTACTAGTATCCAGAAGTGCTTAAAGTGAATGCATATAAGATGTCTTTTCATATAAAGGTGGAGTCCCAATTTGTCACTTAGACAAAATCAATATAGTTTTTGATGTTACAGCTGCTGTTTTTATGTCCTCAAGACTTGGAAAAACTCAGATTGAAAACTATCTATAAATCAACCCTCCAGTTTTTCTCTGTAAGAACACAGCTCTCAATGTGGCTTAACTATAGAGGGAACCGCGGACGGCTCTACCTCTAAAGGAACCACCGAGACCCGTTACCTAAAGAACCCTGAAAAACCGGGTCAACTGAGTAAGGAATCATCACCATAGTTCTCAAGTCAAGCTGTAAACTTGCAAGCATGTACATCAAAACAATTTTTTTCAGAAGGCACTCTCTCATTTTTTTGTGTGACTACTTTCACATTGCAATTTTACAATAACAATAATCATGAGCACAGTAAGTGATATTGTATATATATGTCAGACAAGATTCAGCCACTTTGGGTGTTCATCAACTTTCAATGTTACAACATCACATGAAGTATATATGGACTTACTGTTATGTTAGCAATGATAAAATCAATGATCATGTGATCTAGATTTGACACATGATTGGAAACAATCACTTTGGCATCTTTATCTCTTCTTCTGTCTTCCTGAATGACAACTTGTATACCAATCACTCCAAATATTGTTTTCAGAATAAAGCTACAAAACAAAGCACATGTTATAGTTATTCTTTTCATGTTTTCTTTGTTTGATTACACCAAAGTCTGGGAATGTTATTTCTTTTTTCACATTTTCTCAATTTAATATCCGTCAATGCAAACTTTTTGTAAACGTTTATAATGTGGTAAAAATGCAGCTTATCATAACAATACAGCCATACACATGTTTAGATTAAACTTCTAAGCATCCTTAATTTATCTTATCTTATGAGTTAAGGCCAAAAAAGGAAACAAACAAAAAACAATTTCATCACTAACATTTCCCAAAGATCACAAGTAAATAGAATCTGATACCTAGTTGCAGCACATTTTGGCAATATACAGGTGACCAGTAGAGCGTGCAGAGTAATGAAGAGTCTGATGATGACTAGAGCGACACCGAAAGGAAAATACAGGGCCGTCATCAGCCTCGTCTTACTGTCAGGAATCCTGTCAAAAACATATAGCAGTTACACAAAATGCAAAATAACAAACACATGTTACAATAAAGCAATGGGATAATTTACTCTCCATAGTTTGAACCACAACTGGTGTCACCTAAATATTCCATTTCACTATACAGTCACAGTGACGTTATATCTATCATTTTTATTTAATTGTGTTTTCTTTTATCATTCTATGGTTTCTATGCTTCTGATCCAGTGTGGTGATGCACTTCTCAATGTCAAACTTAATCACTAGTCATGTTACATTATCCTTAATATAGAATTGTAATCAATGTTATCATTTTGTAATAATTGTTCATGCCCCCCGTGGGCCCTTGATTGGTGAATAAACATAATAATAATATATACTCCTTTGACTTCGCACATTAACCCAAAAGGATTTTTTCCGCAGTCCTTAGCGAAATGTATATTAGGAGAAATTTCCTAGAGTAAGGAACAATAATTCTTTACACTGACCATTCTTAATCGATTTATTCTATATATTCCCACTTTTAGAAATTCAGATAGGGAAAGGTAAACATGATTTCAGGTAGGCCTAATAAAGGTGCAATAAAATGTTGTGTGACTGTCAGGCTGTAACTAGAAATTTAAGTCGTTCATTAAGAATTCTATGCCAAATTAATGTAGTATAGCTTTTTAAGTACACGCTATGCACATCAAAAGTCTCTCAGTAGTCTGTGTCCTGTTACAAATTATTATCAGTTTTAAAACAGGTTTCATTTTGTTCACAGAGATGTTATGTCGTGATTAACGCACCTGTTAACGTTAAATAGAGATTCCATCTCAATTCATATGTTAGAGCAGGCGAGCGAAACAAGAACAATAACTTTTAAAACTTTCTACATATTTTTCGAGATTTTCATGGGGGCAGACATCTTAAATAATTTACTTCGTTTTAGAAATTGTTCATACATAGAGCATGCTCTTGCGTATCGAATCAACTGAGATATATAAACTCCTTATGCAGGTGATGAATGTATGTTGCTGGATAAGAAAGGGAAGTTGACGATCACATTTATCATAGGGCTTGGCTGTTAGATTACCTTTAAAGTCTTTTTCATGTAAAATATCCAAGTATGAAAATGATGTGTCAGACTATGTTATATCTTTTATCTCTAAGCTCACCAGGATATATCATATCGACATTAGAATGGAAATTAAAATTGTTAATTGACAAAACGTCGTCGATACATGTATATCTAAATGTCGAGTTGAAGGCCACTGCAAGTATATATATTTCTCTTACAATTTAGGATAGCGCTTTAATGTACTCTTTCAATGCTTCGAGAAATAGATTTAAATATACTTGGTGACAGTACTGTGTATATTCGAAAATGAATATCTGTTCGCTTTCCTGAGAAATGTGAGCACACATATTTGCTCTTAGCTCAATGTTTCTGAGAAAAATTGCGAGAGACATTATCAAATTAATCACAGGTTCGTGCTTTCTTTCCAATTAAGGCTCAATTCTTTCACTCAAAAGAAAGTTTACCTTAAGGATGTTTCAAGAAAGCCCACCTTGGGACTATTTAAGATTTTAAGGTTCGCTTACCGAAGACGACACAGAGCAGGCTAAAATTTTGGAACTGTTTTGTTTAATTGATTGAGTCTTGTATTAATTATGTAACACATAAAATTGCAAAGAAACAAGAAATGATATCTTACCTTATACCACTGGTGCAATTATCTGAAAATTTGAAAATAATGCAGGTTGTATGATATGAATTTCAAATTTTTTATCATTTGCCGATAAATTCGAAAAAAAAATATCATGTGGTGTGCGTTGGATTTCGCTTATGTAATTCAAAGCGGTTTTTTTAAAAATTTCATTTCTTTAAAGTCTCCTTTTTTTCTTGTAGTCGATTGGAAAACGCTTTGTTTAAGCATTTAACTAGATCACCTTAAGATTCTAATTGTGCTGTAGGGTACATGAAATAGAGTTTTTTGCATTATCGGCTCATTTTTTGTGAAGAAGCGGTCTGGATTAAAAAGATAACTTTAAGCTTTGGCAATTTGAGATTGTTTATTTTCTTATTGGAAATGCAAAGTTGATTTGGGAATGTTCATTTCCTTACTGAAAATGCAATTTAATCAGACCATTAGTTTATCAGTGAATCATGGAAAACATTTTCTAATGCAAAGAAAACCAAGTGTACGTTGAGTCCTTTTGTTCCCTATATTGGAACTTAGTGCTTTTAAGTGTGGTAAAAAAATGTGCGTCGTAACATCTGATATAAAGAGGACTAATTTTGCAAATAGCTCAAAATACAAAATGTTCAGTTATTACTAATTTTTATTAAACTTTCAGTAAAAAGTAAGATAACAGACAGTAAGAATTCTATATTACCGTACAGTTCTTTGTAATATTCTGGAGTCCTGCAACCATACTTGTCGTCACAAATCTGATCTTTAGAACAATTACATGTTTGAGCACATTTACTCCCAAAACGATTACTTGGACAGCTTGAATTGCAGTTTGTTCCATATGTGCCAACTGGACATTCTGTTTTTAAAATAAACGATAAAGGCCAACTAACAACTAAATTGTATGTAAGGCAAGATGTTTTCAGCATGTCCATCTTGAATTTTCCCTAATCAATTAGTAATATTCCGCTATGGCATATGGTGTTTATGTGTCCCGTATTTTATTTTTTCAACAAAAAGATCATTTTTAAACCGAGACAGATAACTTGCACATAAGTGAATCTACTTTACTGGCACCTGATCCCACTTTCAATGTTTTGGAGGTCCGTGTTTGCTCCTATTTTGTATTGTTTTATAGACTAATGATCTTGAATACTGTTCGTTATCTATATATCCTTCAAATACATTTCCGAGTTTTCCCTTTCGGTAACAGAGGGTCTGAAATCGGTGAGCATAGTTGACAGGCAACGAACAAATGTACATCATGTTTAAAAATCGTCACCAGATTCGAAAGGTCATATTGGTCTAATTGACTTTGAAGCATCTCCATGTTGTCTATATTAAAGTTCCACTACAAGTCGCCCGCGTTGCGCAGTGGTTAGAGCTTCTGCTCTAGACTCGTGAAGTGAGGAATTTATCCTTACGTCGCGGGTTCGGATCCTAATGTGAGACGTTTAATCTGAAGATCCGCGTCACAATAGATGTTGGCACAAAATAAATGCCTCACTGATCAATGGTCATGAGTGCCGACTATTGGACAAAATTTGCAGCTTTCCACTTGCAAGTGGTGGCGTCTTCATATGAATGACTATTTTCGAGAAGGACAAACAAAAAAAATTAAATTCCCCTTAAAGGTCTCATAGAATTAAGAAAAAAGATATTGATAATCTTTCGAAGAACAATAAGACATAGGAATCACAACTGAGCATTGTAATATATTGGACAGATGCTGTAACTTTTGTGATATCAAGTTAAGTCAGGATTGTATTTTATATTTTTATAACCGAGAAACCTTAAAAAAGAGAAATAATCATACTCACTCGTTCATAGTACCTGATCCAATATCTGATTTTAGGCCCGTGTTTGCTCTGTTCCAATGTTGTATTGTTTATTGGACTTTTGAGTTCGAATACTGTTCATTTTTTTTCCCATATATTCAATTTATGAAAAATATTTTAAGTATTTTAATTTCATAGCAACACAACAACAAAATGCTGTACGAACCAAAGGATACACGGGAATAATTGTCAGGGTAATGTGTGAACATTCAATCAAAATATTAATATTTAGAAAACAATCATCCTGAACTATACACGTGTTAATAAAAACTTATGATATATTTCAAGTTTGTATGGGAGTATTTTTTTACAAACCAAATCAAAATATAGGATCAGTTTAAATGATTTTAAAATTTTTAGATTGTTGGAATGGAAGATTTGGGAGTGATTGTCACCATAAATGTCCCCCAAACCGCTATGGAAGATTCTGTTTAAACAGATGTAACTGTGCAGCAAATGAGTCGTGCCATTATGCCAATGGTTGCAACATTAATACAAGAAGTAAGAAGTTCTCTTCGTTTATATCATAAAAAAAATTTGATTTTTACATTTGCATAGGAATGAAAGTATAGAGAAGCATTGATACGCTCAACTGCATATATATTTACTTTTGCTGATGTCTTTCCTTATATGACAATACTAATTTAATTGAAATTCAATTTTCAATGACATGCAGTTGGTCACAAGGTCAGGCTTTATTGCATATGGAAAGCAAACTGGGCGAGCCATTTGGAAAGTTCAGATTGTGACGTCAGATGACGTCGTAGATCTACGTTATGATGTTTTTCTATAACAAAGTTTAAATAGTGCCTATTTTTCCTTATAACACGAATAAAAAATGAAAATATAAACATAAGAAATAAAATATCATTTAATAGAGTTTCATTGGGATACCGGTATGGCGTGAGCTTGATATAAAAGATACCACAGAGTCTGACACATCTGTTTCATACTTGGATATTTTACTTGAAAAAGGCGTTAATAGTAATCTAACAACCAAGCTATATGATAAACGTGATGACTTTAACTTTTCTATCGTCAACTTCCCTTACTTATGCAGCAACATACATTCATCACCTGCATACGGAGTCTATATATCTCAGTTGATTCGATACGCAAGAGCATGCTCTATGTATGAACAAATTCTAAAACGAAGTAAATTATTAACAAACAAGTTGATGAAACAAGTATTTCAACAGTCTCGTTTAAAGTCATCATTTCGTAAATTTTATGGTCGCTACAATGACCTTGTCAGCGAATACAATTTATCATTGAGGCAAATGCTGACTGACGTTTTTCATACTTGTTGTTAGTCCACTTTTATACACTGAATTGTCGACGGATTTTCCCGTTATTTCCCGATCATGACAAGGAGCACACGGCGGCCGTTGTAACGACGAAAAGTGACCCCCTTAGAATATTGATCGGGGGTCATTTTTCTATCTAGAAATTTGACCCCCTGATCAATATTCTACGTAGAAAAGTGTCCCACTTTTCTGTAGAAATTATGGCCTTTGAGTCGTTTTTCTCCGTGTGCATTGTAGAAAAATGACCCCGTAGAATAATGACCCCCTAGTCATTTTTTATGCAAAAAACATTGGTTTTGGTTGGAATATTTGTGTTAAGCGAATGTATACGAGTAATATCAAGCTGCCTTATGATCTGAAGTATTATTTCTGAAAGCTCTTAAGCTTATATAAAGAAGTCAAAGCTATACAATAGTGTTTTATCCCCATTATCCCCATTAAAGGAAAACAGTATTAAAATGTTCTAGCTAAAGACTATTAGAGCAAAGATATATGCATTCAAAGAAACGTTTATTACATTTTATACAGTAAGTTTTCACGGTTGTCTTTTTATTTTAATCTTTACAAAAGTTTATTTTATAGCTGGTGTCAGAAAAAAAGTTTCCATAATTAATTATTTGTAAATCTCTTTGATTTTACCCTGGATAAATAATTTGCAAAAATCATAATAAAGTTGTATTTTTCAAAAAGTTTAACGTTTTTGGTCCCTACTTTTAAAACTGGCGCGAAAAACGTTGCTAGCTTAGAAAATTAGATCTTATAAAAATATTTGGTTTTCTATGAATGAAGTTTCAAACTTCTCATAAAATATAGGTATGATTTTATTTGTAAAAATAAGTAAGAAATTAAATTGCCTCTGACCTATGATACAAGGGAAACAAAATGGAGTACTGTACAACAGTATATTCAAGAAATGTTTTGAATCAGATGTGGATACTCAACAAGAACTTTTGGACAATTTGAAATCATGAGATTTTACCAAAATCAACAGCTTAGAAACTTACGACTTTTCAACTTTATACACAACCATTCGCCACGATAAATTTAAGTCCACACTTTTAAATATCATTGACAGCAGCTTTTTCAGTGAAAATAGAACTCGTAAATTCTCTTACGTGGTCATCGAACATTTAGATGTATCGACGACGATATATCCTGAAGAGCTTGAGATAAAAAATACCACGAGTCTGACACATTTGTTTCATACTTGGATATCTTACTTGAAAAAGACATTAATGGTAATCTAACAACCAAACTTTATGATAAACGTGATGACTTTAACTTTTTTTCGTCAACTTCCCTTATCATGTAGCAATAAACCTTCATCACCTGCATGCGAAGTGTATATATGTCAATTGATTCAATACGCATGAGCGTGATCTACACGTGTATAAAAATTTTCTTAAGAGAGGTAAATCATTGACAAGGAAGTTGATGAAACAAGAATATTCGTTAAAAGTCATCATTTCGTAAGTTCTTTTGGTCGATACAATGACCTTGCCAGCAAATACAATTAATCATTAAGTCAAATGCTGACTGACGTTGTTTGTGCTGATTGTTAGTCCATTATTTTTAAATTAAATTGACGACGGATAATTCCGTTATTTCCCGATCATGATAAGGATCACACGGCGGGTGTGACCGGTCAGCAGGGGGTGCTCACTCCTCCATAGCATCCTGATCCAACCTCTGATGTTTTGGAGTTCCGTGTTTGCATTGCTCCTATTTAGGAATTCTCTGAGAGGGTGAGGAAAATCCTGGCAGAGAGCCTGGATATCCCCCTGACAGAGTACACATGGTCCGACAAACAGGACTTCATCAAGAGATTGGAGGAAGAGGAGGCCAAAAAACGAGAACAGCAGAGTAAGGAAACCAGTGACAACACAGGGAAAAAAAAACAATCTAAATGTCGCAGAGGATACCCTGGGGATAAATGTTTAATTCCAGCAAAGATCTCTTTAGTGTGAATCAAAAATAGCACTATTTCTGAAGAGGCCAAAATTAAAGAATTGATAAATATTAAATCTTATTTTATGCACCGGTAAATGAAAATCCCATGGACAACATTGCATTACAGGTTTTAAACTATATTTGTAGATTGAATCCTTGGAAAAATTATTTTAGTTGAAGCAAATAAGTAACAAAGTATTTCTTATTGATGTGTAGACAATACAAGGCAAAGACTTGCCTCACCCCACAGAGCAAGTTCTGACCCTGAGTTACAGAGAATGGTACAACTAGTACGCGACGTGTTACCTGACACAGCAGAGGCAGTCATACTGAAAGATCTAGGTTAGATTAACTCTCTTCATATAAAAAATTGGATACTTTATCTTGACATGACATTCTAAATTGCTGAAGTCTTTGTAAAGTATAGATTGCCTATATAAATTGAATATACATTGTACATTTAGAATATTTGAACATTGACGGGACATTGCTACAATGTATTTTCTAAGCAGTATTTATAAAGATAGATATACACTGTATTTGTTTCCATGTTATGCTGTATTTTTTATTTTAGAGAAAACTCGTGAAGTGGATCTAACAATTACCAACATACTGGAGGGGAAGGTCTCCGTGGAACCCCAGAAAAATTCACAATCTACAGACAATTTGTTACACATAAGACAGAAAATAAACGTACACATAGCAGTAAGTATAGATAGGAATAAAGATACAAATCGTTTCCCTTTTAATACGAACAGGTGTTTTGAGTATGCATTGTTAGGTGTTCTACAAAGGAAAACTTTCATTAACTTAATGAAGACTTTGTTGATCTTAACTGATTCTCATTATTGGTTATTCTATTTCCTTCAAAAACTGTGTCACATGTGATTTGTTTTTGCCCTTTTAGATCTTAACTGATTGTTATTATGGTTTTATGTAATTTCCTCATAAAACGGTGTGATGTCATTTTTCAGCCATCTCAACAGAAATATGGAGACACTACATTCCACACGGCAGCACCCAGTCGTATGTTGTCACTAGAAGAACGTAAACAAATCATGCTGGAAACAGCCAGGCAGCGTTATAGAGAAAAACACGGACTTCTATAGTGGTAGCAGAATAAAATAACAAATTCATCAAACATTATTTTCTCCTAAGCTGAGTTTTTCTTACAAGAAATTAAAGGAATTTCATGAAGGTTGACATTTCTTACCTAAATCTTTCTTTTTCTTTTGTTTTCTCTTTCCGTCCACAGTATTTCTCCAGCAATTTTGATTTTTTGGGTCAAATTTTGGTCAGGCCCCTCTTTGAGCTCTTTAAAAATTAAAAGAATATCATTTTGTAATTGTATATGTCCAATGATATGGTACTGTGGTAGAAATGCGTGTAAGCAAGGAAAAAAAACATCTTAAAATGGGTTAAATTGTACAAAATAAGTTTATATTCATAGAGAAAGATGGCTAGAATTAAGATAAGCTAGGGATTTTTTAACTGTCATTTGACAATTGAAAAAGAAAGACTATTTAAAGGAATTGAAATGTACTCGTGATCTCTAGTCAAATTTTTCATTTAATTTCGTTGCTTTTGTAAAATGTTGGCTATATTTTTTGTCAGTATTCAAGTCTTTAGCCAGTTTAACTTCAGTATCATATGTATAGGTGTTTGTAGCATATAACAGATTTATTTTAGATCCTATTTGTAAAAAAGACTGGGTAACTATCTTTCTGAAGTATGATATATGGTATATGCTGTACTAGTGTTGTAGATACAGTGAGAATGATTGAATGGTTATAGTAGTAGTCATATATTGAACACTGTACAGTAGATTTATCTTCTACTCCAAATAACTGATCTGATTGTTCATCCAATATTTTTGTCTTCATTTATTCTACAAGTTGACCTTGAACTTGTGTACTTCAAACTTCATGCATGTACCTGTATGTACAATTTGGTGGTGATTGGATTATAACATTTTACACAAGGGCACAGTGATTGTGGGGGGATTGAGGGAATCAGCAGTATAAGAGGATGAATTTATAAATAGCACATGTACATTTATATTGATGTACACTCTGATATTTTGCTTTGTATTGAAAGATACTGTTAAAGTTATGACAATGATTGAATATACCAGAAGGTAAACTTTATAAATACAACTATTTTTTAGCATAGTTTATGCACCAAAGTAATAACACATGCAAAGGGATGTGAAGAAATTTTTGTAGCTGAGAGAAATATTATAGTTTTGTGTAATGTCCATGTAAATGAACATGTTAAAGGAGAGGAATTCATTGATAAAGATAAAAAAAGTTTAAGACTCTAACATAAATATAGATACCCATATTAATTTAGATTTATTTCTGCATCTGTGTATGGTGATCTTGAAGCTCAATTTGGCAGTAAAAGAAACAATTACAGGGAAAGCCTAGTGATTAAGGATGTATTACATAAGGGTCTTCCATGTTTTATTGATAAGATGTGTATTTGTCTGTGTGCTGTAGGATTGATCAAATAGAAGTTCTATTCCTATTTGCCTATCTATCCTTCCCTAAAAAGCTTCTTAAAGGAGCTCACGGAGTAGAGGTTAATATTTTTTCTAAAATTTTCTGTATAATGTTATCAAGTTCAAAGCTGTGTCTAAGCACCTTTAAGTATAATTATATGTACATTTATAGTATGAAACAAACAGCTGGAATTCAATTTTTAAGACCTGTATTTAAAATGTGCATTGTATTTTTTTTAAATTAAGAGGTTATGAATGTCTTTTCTTTTACTACAACTGTATATATTGGTATATATGTGTTATTTCAAAAGAAAATTCCTTGAACAGACATTTTTGGAAACATTTTTTTCTTCTGTTGACGCATACCTTTGTGAAGGTATAGATGAGATGCAGATACAATTTTCTTTGAAGTGCTCATTTGATGTAAAATTCATTTGAATGATACCCTGTATCCAAGTTACCTGATAGTTCTATTAAACATTTTGTTTTAAATGCAATAAGAGATATGTGTGACAAATAATCACTAAAACTGTTATCATTGCCAGAAATTAATAAATGTCATATAAGATGTTAAAAGCAGAGAGTTGCACATTTTTATACCCCCACTCCGAAGGAGAGTGGGGTATACTGTTTTACCCTTGTGTGTCTGTCTGTCTGTCTGTCTGTCTGTCCATCCGTCTGTCTGTCTGTCTGTCTGTCCATCCGTCTGTCTGTGTGTCCGTGTGTCTGTCCGAAACAAATTTTCGTCACAGTTTTCTCAGCAACTACTCAACGTAGATGCTTGAAATTTTAACACAATCTTTTCTGAGGCATGCCATATGGTGGGATACATTTTTGCTCAAATCCGATGTCAACTTCCTGTTTGTCTGTGCGTCTGTCCGTTTCATACATAACAAATTTTCATCGCAGTTTTCTCAGCAACTACTCAACGTAGATGCTTGAAATTTTAATACAATCTTTTCTGAGGCATGCCATATGGTGGGATACATTTTAGTTTAAATCCGAAGTCAACTTCCTGTTTGTCTGTGCGTCTCTCTGTTTCATACATAACAATTTTTCGTCACAGTTTTCTCAACAATTGCTCATCGCAGATGCTTGAAATTTTAACACAATCTTCTCTGAGGCATGCCATATGGTGGGATACATTTTTGTTTAAATCCGAAGTCAACTTCCTGTTTGTCTGTACGTCTGTCTGTTTCATGCATAACAAATTTTCGTCACAGTTTTCTCAACAATTACTCATCGCAGATGCTTGAAATTTTAACACAATCTTCTCTGAGGCATGCCATACTGTGGGATACATTTTTCTTTAAATCTGAAGTCAACTTCCTGTTTGTCTGTGCGTCTCTCTGTTTCGTACATGACAAATCTTCGTAGCAGTTTTCTCATTAGCTATTCATAGCAGATGCTTGAAATTTTATTACCGATTTTGTTCAGGCATGCCATATGATGGGATTAATTTTGATATGAATCTGATGTCAACTTCATCTATCTGTAATTGAACTTGTGTAAACAGTATATTAACATGATAGTGCTTATTTACATCAGAGTGGGGGTATTACTAGTGAGCATTGGCTCACAGATTTCTTGTTTATACATGGAGTCATTTACAATGGTGGAAAGTTGCTTTTCTGATGGAGGATTGTCCTTCTATTGACTTCATTTTCTGTTTCAAGAACTAGAAATCTTATTGGCATGATTTAATACAGTTAATTAAGTTGTTCTTTATGAAATATTGAAATCACCATGGATAATTCATGTCTCACTGATAAGATCAGACTTCTATCAATGCTAGGTTTTCCATTTATGAGGATTGAAACCAGATTCAGTGTTGAGAATCTCCTTATATATGTGATATATTTGCCCATGGGGGGAGGGGGGCAATAAAATTCCCCATTTTTGATTTTGGAAACTTGTTGGTATAAGACTTATTCAAGTCTATGTATAATAAAAAGACACACCATCTGTTTCATATTTATATATTAGTTAACTATAACACCATTGGCCAAATGATAACTAAATAATATATAACAAATGAACTGATGTCAACTTTTCCATCATCAACATTCCTTATTTATGTAATAACATTCCAATTTCACCCAAAATAGGAGTCTCCAAACTTATTTGATACTTAGTTAAGAGCAACCTCTGAGTACGGCTGAGTAGAGCCAGGCTACTGACTGATAAATTGATGTAACATGGATTTCAACAAACTCGTTTATAGTCAGCATTTCATAAATTCCGCGGTCGTTAAAATGACCTTGTTAGCAAATATAACCTTCAGAGGGTTATATTATGCAAGAGCTTTTTCATAATAATTGTATGGCTTATAGTTTTATACATATAAGTACTTTATTTGATTACGAATCCTTCTGCCATCTTTATGGTCACTGGAATCTTCTTACACGAAAATTAATCACTTTATTGTTCAGTTAATTTATACTATCCTTAGATAAATACATGGATTGTTTGTTTAGATTGTCATACCAACTTACATGAAGTTCAATTTTTATGTTAAATCTCATTTGATAGCCACGCATAACATTTCTTTCACTCAACAGTTCAGATTTTTGTATTTTTTAGGAGGTTCCATAGAAGTTTCTGCTTTCTTTTTCCTCCGTTTGTGGAGTTTACTCAAATTGAGTGTCAATACTCCTGTAACTCTATGGTTAAAATCTTGTACATTTACGAAAGGGGAGTAAAAAGTTAAAAGTGAACAATTAAGTGATGCAAAATCTCAGACGGTGTGTTTCTGGGTAAATAGATGGTCTAATATTACATGTATATCGTGTCTGCAGATGTCCACGTGCACTGATGATGAATTCTTAATTGTGGCTGGTATATTGTTCCATGCTTTGATAGTTGCTGAAATAAATGAATACTTGTAGACATCAACCCTGGTGTTGATTTGGCGGACTTTATTGCCATAGAACCACGGGTACTGCTAATGGTTTATATGAAGCAGGTGATGTTCTGGGACTTCCACAATCTGATTTTAAATTTGGTAGAACATGATCACTTGGTTCCGGGCCCTCCGTTGGTAAGTGGTTCACAGCCACCGAGTTGATATAGCAAGGTGGAAATACTTCCTGTATCTCTTGATTTATAATTGCCAATGGCAAACCTTACTTCCTGACGCTGAGTGTCTTCCACGCGTTGGATTAGATGATGTTGGTATATAACGAACCCAAACCACTGACGCATACTCCAATACTGGACGTACTAGGGTTGTGCATGACTTGCTCCTGATAGCTTGTGGGCAACTTCTGAGATTCCTCATTAAAAATCCAATTGCTCTCGTGGCCTTAGAAGAAATTGAGTTGATATGCTTGCGCCATGACAGGTCTTTGCACATTAATCTTGTTGAAGTTGGACTATGTCATTGATTGATCGGATTGTCCTGTAGATGAGGTAGCCATTGGATGCCATTTAACATTAAGTCATTTAACATTGGATACCATCACTTCTGGGAGGTCATTGATGAAGGTAAGATATGCCTTAGCAGATAATCTTAAAGAGTCAATGACTTATTTCGAAATTTCTCTTTTCCTTTTCCATGCTTGAACGTACAAACCGATACTGATTTTGTAGAGAATCTGGAGGGGTGTCTCTTAGAACCTTTTGGTTTAAATTGTCCTCTTCTTCCACCAACCTCGGATATTTCTTTAGAACATAATCACAAAAACTGAATTTGTTATTTGAGCAACCAATATGGAGCACAGTTTCTCCTTTTTTGTTTTTGGTGTCAGCACTTAAGCCATGTGAAATGAATATTTCGAACACTTCGCAATTGCCGCCCCGTGCCGCATCATGGAGCACATTTTCACCTAGGTTATCTATATGCCATACCAACTCGCCATACTTTTCAACGATGTATTTACACATTTGTATTCTACAGTTTCTTGCCGCGAAGCTTAAAACCGATTTCCCATCTCCAGTGAAATCGACTGCACTTAAACCTCGATCAATGTATAGTTTGAAAAGTCCTATGTATCCACTAGCGGCAGCGCTGTGCAAAACACTCATGTCGTCTTTATCTTTGATTTTTACCAAATCTTCGTTTTCACTTGTGTTAAGAAGAAGTCTACAGAGATCTATTTTACTCTGTTCACTAGCCACATGCAATGGTGTTTCTCCTTTATTTGATCTAGCTTGTACATCCACTCCCTCTTCCTGTAATAGAATCAGTAGTTGAGTATTTCCACTATATGCAGCGGAGTGTGCCACGGTGTTACCCTCGTTATCCACTTCCCACAAAAGTTGTTTATATTCAGCAACAAGATACTTGCTCATTAACAACTTCCCGTTTTTACAAGCCAGATGAAGAACCGATTGTCCATTATTTGTCTTCTCGGTTGGAAGAAGACCCATATCCACCAACATTTGAAATAATCGAATGTTTCCCCCCGAAGCTGCAGTATGTAAAACCGACATTCCTTCATTGTCGACCTCTCGCAGAAGATTTGGTTCTTTATCCAGCAAATATTTAGACATCTCCACGCGTCCTCCGTCTGCTGCTTGGTGTAGCAATGTTCGTCCATCGAATGTTTTATCGCATATTCCCCGGTCTTTCTTGGCTTCGATTAAAAATTTTAAAAGTTCAACTATTCCACTCCAAGCAGTTTCATGGATTGCATGAATACCTTTATTGTCCAGGGCTGCCAGTAACTTTGGATGTTCTCTAATAATGTGTTTGCAGAGTTTTAATCTTCCATTTGTGCAAGCATAATGTAGAATTGTTTTCCCCTCATTGCTAACAGATTCCACATTCAGACCTCTTTCTTTGAGGAATTCGAATATCTCAACATTGCCCCCAAGCCCAGCATCATGAAGCGGAGATCGCCCTTCACTGTCGGATATTTGAAGCAGTTTTGGGTAAGTTTCCACTAAGTACCTACACATGTCAAATTTTCCATCCTTACAAGCTTTATGTAAGACAGTTTTTCCATCACTTGTTCTACAGTATATATCTTTGCCCTTCTCGACAAGAATTTTCAACATTTCAACACTACCTCCTTCAGCCGTTCGATGGAGCAGAGTTCCTTGGGTTGAGTTATTGTAGTCCTCCCTTAACAAATCGGGGTATGTATTTATGATATATAGGAAAGTCTTCAGTTTACCATTCTGACATGCACAGTGTAATATTGTAGATTCAATAGACGATCTTTCATAGGGATTCAATCCCTTTTCAATCAAAATCTGCAAAGTTTCTGTGGCTCCTGCATACGCAACAAATAATAAACTGAATTCCCCACTTTCGTTTTTTGTGTAAAGAAGATCTGGACAAATGTCCAATAATTCCAGTACAAGATGATTTTGACCAATGAGACAAGCTTCATCCAACACAGATATTGTGTCCGGTTTGTTTCTCCAGTGATATGTAAGAGAGTATGTGCGTTCTCTCAGATCGACACCCCGAGCCACTAATAACTTGATTGCTTCAATTCTTCCGCTTCTAACTGCATAGAAACAACTTTTAATATCAGGTTTAACATTTACGTTGAGTAATAATTCAACAATATTTATCTGGTTACATTCACAAGCCGCATTCAAAGAAAGATAGTGTTGTTCTGTAAAAGATTTTTCCTTCACTCTCTCAAATATAAATTTCACCCATTTCTCATTTCCTGCTGCTGCAAAATGAACCATCATAGAATTACTTTCCTCATCTGCCTGACAGAGAAACTTGCCTTTTTCTTTTTCATTGATATCCAAAAATTCTTTGAAAAAAGTTTCATCTTGCCACAAAATAAGTTCAGAAAGGGAAGCAAACACTGTTGGAATACGTGTTTCGATGAGGGATATTATTTTTTCAGCCACACACTGAAAATGTTCGCTTGTTATTAACAAGGTATCCATTTTACTTGTTGGACAATCGCTTGAAGTGAGATGTTTTAACAAAATATAATCACAGCTGCATATCAGATCATCCATTTCGCAAATTTCACCAAGTACAAGGAACAGACTGCTCTGTATGGAACTGTGGGAAAACCTATAACAACCATCTGCATTATCAAGCACAAGAAAACTTCCAAGGAAAGATTTGATTGATTTATGAAAATTGATAAGACTTGGTTGTACTTCACACATTTCCATTGCTTTTATTTTCGAAGCTTTCGATTTAGAGGTAGATCTTTCCAAAGCATTTTTCTCAACTTTTCCCCCTTGCATCAAAATATATACCAGCACCGCCATCTTTGTTTCTTTATTTTGTATATATTTTCGAAATCCATCTTTGAGAAAATACAATGGATTTTGGAAAAATGAAGATAAACCTCCTTTCTGTAAGAAAGCATTGTCTTTGAAAAGTCGACAACATTGCGGAAAGCCAAGGTTCGGGACATCAGAAAAGAATTTTTCAGAGTCAATAATAATTGACTGGTTATTTATTTCCGGGACATATTTTTCGAGAATCATTGTCATTTCCATTGTTGACAACTTATTACATCTGTCTGATATGTCAACTGTAGCAGTTAGGAAGAAATCATCATCTTTCAAAGAAAGACAACATTCTTCATGAATATCGTTTCTAATGGTGATGATCATAACATTATCAGATCCTTCTATATCAGAACCTACGGAAGCTTTCATTTCTAGAAACCTGTTTGACCATTGTGTAATGTCAGTTTGTGACACAGATAATTCACCGAAAATGTTGTCTATAAAAATAACCAAATTGTCTCTCGGTGAAACGAATTCATCCCAACCAGAAGGTGTTCGAATTTGAATGGGAATTTTCCCTATATCTTTCAACAATTTCATTATGAACAGTGATGTTGCAGTTTTCCCATCACCAGGATTGCCTTTGATTACAACATATCCCAGTCTCTGAAGTGTATTCATTACGCTTGAAAACGCTTTTGTTTTCACAAAATATTCTTCCAAACGTCGGAGCTCCATCTCTAAATAAGCATTGGTCCTGGCTAAAGAATAAAATATCTGTTTAACTAATTATCTCAGTTGAAAAATCTAAATATTAGTAGAAACACATATTGTTGTGATACTTACCAATTTGCCTCTCCTTCTTCGTGTCTAAAAGTAAAATTTTGTTGTCTAATTATCTATGAATATTAACTTTAAAAATATACTTTTTGTGACAAATTTAAGAAGAATGCACGAAAATATGATATGGTTTACATGATTGAGATTTTCTTATTTCTTAATTTGGTACCCTTACTCCTCCGCAATGACTTAAATGAGTATATATGAAACATCTGCACATTTCACTCAAACTTTTGTGATAACCCTTTTGTGATAACCCTAGTACTATAATTTCAAAGATATACTAGTAACGAATTCTGTCAAAGATTACGCCAGGCGATGGGCAAAGCATGAAAAAGAAGACCATGGCATGTTGTCAGAATGGACTAAATGTATCAGATGTATGTTAAAATCTCGCATTTACTAATTGAGGGGCCAAATGGAAACTAACGAACCTTCTGTGTTTAGTAACTCAGAAGTGAAAAAAATTATGACAGAATATATTGTCATTATGTACTGGCCCCGCTGACATAGCAGGTAACAACCTTGTCTTTTTTGTGAGGCTCAGTATTTCAATTGTATTTTAGAAGAACTGGATTTAATTCTTCTGGTGATATTTCAACTTATGCCCATAGCTCTTGTTCTTAGGATGTAATTCTTTTAAATCATTTGTCAGTTTTGAAAATTTTTAATATCCGAATGAACCAATTTTTGGAACTACCATATAAATATTGGATTTCGAAACTTTACAAATAAAGATACATTTCTGGTTCCAGTAAATATTCACTCAAGCCTCTGTCTTTTCTCCCCACTAAGAAATTGACAGTAGTGAAGGAGAAACTTCAGGAGTACTGTGCAACAATATACTAGTTTTCAAGAAATGGTGTAAATCAGATGAGGATACCTAAAAATTCAAAGGAACTTTGATTAATTTGAAATCACAAGATTTTAACAAAAATAAACAGCTTAAAAATTACGACTTTTCAACTTTATACACAACCATTCCCAACGATTAATTAAAGTCCAGGCTTTTCGATATCATTGACAGCTGCTTTTTCAATACAAATGGAACTCGTAAATTTACTTACCTGGTCATTGGTCATTTACAAAATTATTTTGTTAAAAAACATTCTGAATGTACACACAAGTACTCTGAAGTCACATTAAAAAGATGCTTGAGTTTCTGATTGACAATATCTATGTGGTTTTTGGAGACCAGGCCTTCCAACGATCTCTTGGAATTCCCATGGGTACCAATTGCGTTCTGTTTTTAGCAGACCTACTCACGAGGGTTGTCCCAAAAAGTCGTAGACAGAAAAAACAGCATATATAGTTTCTCTTTGCTTAATTAAATTTCTTTTCTTGTCATAGCAAAAAGTAACATTTTATGATCATGCATTTCAAGTTTCACGATGATGTAACGTCTAATAAGAAAATTATGTCAAAAATTTAGAAAGGATGTTAGTGTACACCGGCGCACGAAAGCAAGCGTAAATTACGTCTCCTATAACGCCATGATCTCTTTGTCTGCTTCACTCGCGTCTACGTATTAACATTCAATATTTTTTAAGTGATAGACTACTCTTGAATTATGGAGGGACTTTTTTTAAATTCACTGTCAGTTTGTTTTTTATTTGCTCTTTTTAAGCAGGTTCAAATTTCAGTCGAAATTTAGTCAAAAGATTGCCTTACATTGTAGACAACAGAGAATACACGTTGTTTGACGTCTTTCGCAGTCCACATTTTTCTTAATTATCTGCGTTTTAACAAACAGTACACTACTTCTTACATGCCGTAACTATTTTTGGTATGGAGGAAAGCCCTCATTGAATACCGTACTATTTAAAAATAACTTCTTTATTAAAATCTGGTGTGTAATGTCACTTTTGTACTCTTTTTTCCCATCTCTGATGTATATAAACCATATCCAACACTATTTATTATATCACTGTGCGCCGGTTACGCGATTGACGACGTAATCTTCATTAAACTCAATTCCAACGATACTATGAAAATCACTACACCAACCGTATGTTTCTAATGCTATTTAAATGAAATTTTGACATATCATTAAGATTTTGATTCCAGTCTCAGTGATTTAAATTTGAGTTCAATGTATTACATGGCACTAAAGAAATAAAAGGAAATGTAATAGTCATTTGTGTTCCGAATTTTATCCGTACGCCGACAGGCCTTATCAGCCTTCATATAAATCGTCCTAATATTATTGATATGAAAGATATACATTTAAAAATTCACAATTTTAAAGAACATTGAATCTATTGTATCTATGCAAAATTTGGTAAGTATTGGTTGCATGTTTAAAAAATTAAAGACTTTGTCTACGAATTTTTTAGACAACCCTCATATATTCATACGAAGCAAAGTTTGTGCAAAATTTTATGCGTGAAAAGAAGAAAACACTTGCTGTGGCCTTCAACTCGACATTTAGATACCGTATAAGTGTAAATGTTGGCGAGACGGAAATTTAACGATTTTTTCCTAAAAACTGGTATTTTATTTTTAGTGAAAAGTTAATTTAGCGATTTTAAAATGCTAACTAAAGAAGCTATTACAAATAATACACAATTAATTGTTAGCAATATTTTATTCTAGCGATGTCAGCATCCTCGCTAATAATGCCAAAATTAAACCCTCGCTAAAATTTCTACGTATACGGTATATCGACCACATATGGTCAATTAAATTAATGGTAATTTCCATTCCCATGTCGATACGATACATCCTGGTGAGCTTGAGATAAAAGATACCACGGAATCTGACACATCTGTTTCATATGTATATATGTATCACTTGAAAAAGACTTTAATGGTAATCTATCAACCAAACCGTATGATAAAAGAGATTACTAACTTTGCAATCGTCAACATCCTTTACTTATGCAGCAATATACCTTCATTACCTGCATACATGGTTTACACCTTTCAGTTGATTCGATACGCAAGAGCATGTTCTACGTATGTTCGGTTAAAAAATTCGGTAAATTATTGATAAATAAGTTGATGAAACAAGAATATCAGCAGTCTTGTTTAAGGCCATCATTTCGTAAGTTCTACGGTCCATACAATGACCTTGCCAGCAAATACAATTTATCATTGAGTCAAATACTGACTGACATTTTTCATACTTATTGTGAGGCCATTTTGAGACACTGAATTCTCGAAGGATTTTTCCGTTATTTCCCGAGCATGACAAGGGGCACACGGCGAATGTGACCGATAGGCAGTGAGATGCTCACTCCTCCGTGGCACCTGATCCCACCTCTGATGTTCTGGAGGTCCGTGTATGCTCTGCTCCTATTTTGTATTGTTTAATGTGGATAATTGACTTTTGAGCTTGAATACTGTTCGTTATCTCCATATATTTCATTATTACTGGAAAACAGAAAATCTATACAGAACATCCATACCAATACTGAACAGCCATTATCTGAATTTTGTATACGACCAAATACTAATAGAAAGAGTTTTGTATTGATATATCATGATATGGACTTAAGTAATATGTTGAACGGACCTGGATATTTGATGATTCTAGCAAGATCCTTATTTACAATTTCTTTCTTTAATTCCTCTATTTTCAGATTCAATCTCTCTTCGAGTCCATCTTTTTCCTCCTTCATTTTTTCCAATTCTGTAATGTATTTCTGGGTTTCCTCAGGGTCCATTGAAATGCGTTTTATTGTTTCCAATAAATCAATGTATTTAGTAGGATTTACTTTGTTTCCCAGCTCCTTTTCAATTTCCTCAATCACTGTACTCATCTTTGTCCAAATTGAGGTGAATTCAGGGTTTGCCATCGATGCATTCTCTCGATGACATATATCATTTCGAAAAAGACGAATTCTTTCTATATTTGCTGCCAGTGACCGGTCTTTTTCAGTGGGTTCCTTTCCCCATCCTTCTCTAGGGCTGCTCATTCCCTTCTGTCCATTACCAAGTGTGTGCAGACTTTCATCACAAAGATTTCGTATGATAAGATATAGCAGTGCTATGTCCAGATCATCATATGGCAAAAATGATTTTCTCTTTTTATAAAGAAGCATTTTTTGTCGAGGATTAAGAATTTTCATGAATTTTTCTTTTGCATGGTCAAGTTCTGAGTACAAAGACATCACTGAAACAAAGTGAAGAAGGACATCTCTCAATATGTCGGCACAGACACTGACAAGACGACACACTCTGGAAAAATTAGTTGTGTCCCTGTTCGAAAAGTGCTTCAGGGATGCCATATCAATGTTAAGGTAGAAATCGTCTTTGCACTTTCGTTTTAGTTCCAATCAAAGTATCAGAATAATTTTGTATTTCTATGTCGGAAACGAACAATTATGAATTAAATTGTATAAAATGTTTCAGACAGTAAGGAAAACTCTAATTTGTTTCACTCGGAAATTGATTTACTTTTAAAACCCTCTGTGATGGAAACTTACTCCTTTTTTAAAATCCAGGTTCCATATTTTTTCTATATATAATTTGTATTTTGTAGAAAAGACGTTTCGCTCTAGTTATCCTTCCCAGGGTTTTATATTAGACCACAACACAAAAGAAGCTCCTTTAAACTTACAGGATTTAATATACATGTTGTGGTGTTTTTTCAAACAATCAATAAACTGTATTACTATGCCTCTTTCCTGTTTTATCCAACATCTCTTCCGTCTTTACTGGGGAATAAATGATAACTACCGGTAGATGACAATAAACAAATCATTTTCGTTCACTTGAATATAGAGACGTAGCTACTCATCGAGTGCATATCTAATACAGAAACTAATATTAGGAATGCTTTATTTCTGAAGTCATGAATTCTATTCATTTAAAATATAAATGAATTAATATCACAACTAACTAGTAAGAACTCTCTAAGAATGAGAAGTTTTCCACAAATAAGGTGCAAATGACACAAAGGTAAGATTTGGTCGTTTATTCAATAAACCTTGCACAAAAAAGGACAAGATTTAATTGTAACAGTGACCGGAACAGATTTTCTTCTGTATTTTTACTCTTGATTCATTAAAGCTTCATTGTAAGGCACACACTGTCTAATATAGACTTCCCAAAGCATTTGGAGGGTTTGATAATGCAAATCAAAGCCTTTTTATTAAAAGATGTAAACGTTTTTAAATAATATTAATTGTTTTACGCATTGCATGCGCGGGACATGTCTGTATTTGAATGATACTCCTGTCTACACAATTTATATATGAAACATATGGAGATAACGAACAGTGTGCAAGATCATAAATCCATAAGATATACAAAATAGGAGCAAAGCAAACAAAGCCTCCGAAAAATCAGAGGTGGGATCAGGTGCCATGGAGGAGGAAGCACCCCCTGCCGACCGGTCACACCCGCCGTGCTTACCTTGTCATAATCGTGAAACAACGGGAAAATCCGTTGTCAACTCACTGTATCATTCATGGAATAATAAAACGCCAGTCAACATTTGACTCAATGATAAATTGTATTTGCTGACAAGGTCATTGTATCGACCATAGAACTTACGAAATGATGACTTTAAACAAAATATTCTTGTTTCATCAACTTGTTTTAAAACTTCTTAGTTTTCTTAGCATCAAAGCATTCCAAAAAACAATTTAAAGTTACAGTTATATCAAGTACATTGGTAATTTTAGCATTGCGCACACGTGCATGTATTTAAATTGTGACTTAGTCATCTTGTTTATACAATTAACATATCAATAAATACTGCCTGTCAATGTATTTCATCAAGATTCTAAAAGGTAGTGTTACATTAAGTCTGTTGGACATTTTAGCATTGCAGGCGCGAACACAGAATAACTGTGGATGATCATCTTGTCTACATTATTATTCTATCTGTCATTTCAATTATCAAAGTGTTTTATTGAAAAGTTAAGGCTATATCAAATATATTGGTTTTGTTAAATATAATACATTCATGTGCTTGCAAAATAACCTTCAGTCCAAAAATCTACATACTGCAAACCAACTTTCATTCGCGACGACTCTATTTCGCGATTTAGCAAGGGTAAGCAAGATCGCGGCGATTAATTTTCGCGATCAAGCCTTTTTGGATCTTTTATTTATAGGCAAATAACACTTTAAGGACCGGTTCGCGGCGAGACATATTCGTGTTGACGAGGCTCTTGCGAACTTCGCCAAAATTTCTCGCACGCGAATAAAAGTTGTTTACAGTAACATATTAATTAATTCTAAAAAGGTGTCGCTTTAATTGCATGAGTAGTTTACGTGAATGCTGAGAGGCTAAATTAAGTGCCAAAGAAGAATAGCAAGAGACAGCAAAAGCAATATGTTCCTAAACTTTGTTTGGGTACCATAACAAGCAAGTTGATCTATGGTATGTAGAACGTTGCCCTGTTGTGCCTTTTGTTATTCCTTTTTAAAAAATGTTGTTATTTTTATTCTTCAACATGTGATTCTTTTTCGAAAAATTCTTATTCCTTTTCGAGAAGTTCTTAGTCTTATGCGAGAGAAGGTGATTTAGATTCTATAATTGACCATTCATATTCGATCTGTTATTATTCCTGAACGAAAGTAATTGACCCATTCAATAATTTGCCATTCCTATTCGAAAAACATGTTTCCTTTTCGATAATTTTGTCATTCTCATTCTGCATATATTCTTTTTTATTCTAGGACCACTTTCACCAATAATAAGCATTAATCTAGCTTACAAATTACATCTAAGCAATATACAAATTGAGAGTAGAGTGAACACAGACCTCTAAAACATCAGAGGTGAGATCGGATGTCATGGAATAGTTAGTATCCCCTGTCACATTTGCCTTGTGCTCCTTGACATGATCAGGCAAACTCAAAAAATGGTTGAAAAATAAAATTGACATAATGGCTTAACAATCTTTGAAAACGTCGTTCGACAAAACAATTTTATTTTTGACAAGCTCATGTAAGCGACTATAGATTTGCGAAAGATTGATATCTTTGCATCATCAACTTATTGGTCACACGTTCTCCTCGTTTTAGACATCCTTTGTGCGTAGAGATCGCTTTTGCGTAGCGATTCAACTTGGAGACATGCACTGTAAACTCCACATGCTGGTTATAATGGTATATTGTTGCTTTAATGAGGAATCTTTTCAAGTCTGCTTCATATGAGTACAAAAACAGCTCTGCTAATAATGGGGCACAATTTATTCAAAGTGAATTCGGACAGATGGTTGGAAGACCAAAACAATTTGAAAAATACTACATAGAAATTTTCAATCAGAAATCGATCAATAATGTTTTCGTATCAACTTCCGAGTACTTGTGTATAATGATACACACAAAATTTTCAAACGACTAATGTCAAAAAAATTTTTGATTCAATATTTATTGAAAAAAAAGCAGCGGATGTAAAAAAAAAAAAAAAGCCCAGACTTATCGAAAGGAATAGTTGTATAAATTGTTGACAATTCCTTCATCAACATTTTTACGAGAAACAGCAAACGCTGTGGAAAAAGGGAAAAAAATATTCAGTCGTATCCTGGGAATCACAATTGCACATGAAGTTTTATAAATGAAGGCTTAAGTGTTTACATTCAATTTACCTTCAGAAAAGTTATCCTTTTTCCTTCCTGTACGCATTTTGATTCTAGAACAGGAAAAAATGTAAAATATAATAAAATTGACGAAAAATACTTTATACATACCAGTATGATATCAATAGATTGAATACATGTAAAAATATATTATTTTTCTAATGGCAACTCTTTTTAAAGAAGTACACATATTCATTCGTGTGGTAGAATTTAACACCGTGTCCACTGTGCTTTGCGAGCGACTCTCCTGCATCCTGAAAACCATTTCAAAGAGTTGTACAACAATTAAGTAATATAGGTCCTACAGTACACTGTGCAGTACAAACTTATATTCCAAAACTGACATATTGTAATGTGAAATTTTTAAAACAATCTTTACACCGGGAGTGTAAAAGAATACGCTAGGCCTAATGCTACGAGAGTTCTCCAATAAATAGGCAAATGGTATAATCAGATATAAATATAAGGAAAACACAAAAAGTTTCTTAATATTTAAATCATTGAGAGTATTCCTTTTAACTTTTACACATCTATAGTCTTTGTAATCATAAGGTGAATACCAAAGCATACTCTTTTTTAGGGATGCCCAATCACTCGACAATGTATAGAACTTTTTGTGACACATTAAAAATATTTTGTTTAAATTTTCTTCCTTATTGTTTCTTGATATTTTATTGGAATAAAAACGTTTCACAGACAAAAGCAAAAAAGGAGGTCAGATAATTTCTTTTAGAGTCCCTTTCCTCAGAATCTCTATGTCACTCTATGCTTTATTGCAGACGCGTTGTCAGACACTGAAAATGAACTCGGGAAAGTATTTATACTTCCTGTTGAACTTTTCTCAATTTTTTTTTCAGTGCAACATAAAAACTGATGGTCAATATTTTTAGGTATATGTCTCTTTAATATCGGACCTCTTGACTTAAAAGTAAACTTGCAAAAAGATCTTAAGAGCAATGCTATTTGAAAATAGTTTTTTCTTTGATTCCACTTGTTATAATTGCTCTTCGTGTTTAAAATCAAATGGGTACTAGACTAGTGTTTTGACACCTGCCATCAAACTTTACTCTTTGTCTATGAATTTCCAATTTCAATGTGACAACATTCTGATTTTATGACAAAATTATGATTGTTTTGTGGATCTTTTCTAATTGCAAAGACGGGGGTAATATATAATTTGAGCTGCTTTAGAGGTCAAAATCATGATTAAGACATCTGAGGAGATGATCTTATACACATTTCACAAAGCTGTATCGGACTGCGTTTTGATTTGATTTAGAATCAGTATCTTGTGCTTTGGATGTCATATTTTGCTCACAAGTAAATTGCCCTCCACATTCCACTTTGTGTAGCACGTGTTGACTGGTGCCATTTCCATTACCCAGAAAGTCTTCTTGAGAGTGTTTCTTTGGCTTCTTACTCCGATTAACATTACCTGTATTACCGCCTTCAATGTTTGACTGAAGTCTTGAAATTGGTAACGTAGAAGACTTCAATCTATTGTTATCTGTACTTCTTTCAAAAAATATTGGTGTAGACCTTCTATTTTGGTGAAAATCTGTTTCATCTCTCCTTAGTGTGTGATATGAATCAAAACATTTATCGACGTCCTGTGAAGCTTTAAGGGTTGGGTACTCAGAAACCTTCACTTTCGGTTTGTCATCTTTTGTGGAAGATGTCGTCGATAATAGGGTGGTCACACTTGCGCCAGCGTGTATATTTGATGATAATGGATTTCCTGAAAAATTTTAAGCAAAATCATTTACTTAATTCTACTTTCTCCGCGATCCGATTTTTGCAGTTTTTAATTCTGGATAATTTTGAAATAAATTATGATACAGTGTATTAAAAAAAATTAATACAAATCATTTGAATTTATTGTTGATATATTTTTACCAAAATTTGTATAAAATATTACGTTAAACTAAAAAAAAACAGATGTGACAGAAGTCCACGAACATTCCGAACTACCCTCGTACAAAGTCATTAAACCTATAATATAGAATGCTACAAACTTTTGTATTTTGCTTTGATTTTTGCAATTTACTCAATTATGGTCTAAATTAAAATTTAATATTACACACTTCTCAGTGAGGCAATTCTAAAGTAAAAATACCATCTATCGAAAAACGTTTTGGATAAACATTGTAAAGAGGGAGAAAGAAATACAAATCATTAGGAGGAATTCTTTTTATACTAGAAGTTAATTATGAATGGAGGGGACATTAATCTCTTGAGAAAATTATGAGAAATTTGAAACTAACGACCAAAATCAAACTTAAAGGTCCTTTTGAATAATACAGATTTGCGGCATTGCAAGCACAGACCTCATTAACATCCGAAGTGGGATAAAGTGCCATGGAGGAGTAAGCATCCCATATCGACAGGTCACATGTCAAGATCGAATAAAAAAAGTAACAGAAAGAAAAAATATCCTTTGGACTTCAGACTTGTTTTCTTGATAAGTTTAAATAGTTTTAATTCATTTCAGTTTGTTAATATTTCTCATCAGATATAAATTTACTTATGATTTTATTCAAAAAAGATGTTCAAAGAAATACTCCCCCAGATGAGCGTGCGTAGGAGAAAAAAAAGTTCCAGATGTGAATTACCGAACCAAAAATTATAAAAGTTTTAAAGAAAAGATTTTTTTTTGAATACGCTACAGTTGTAGACACACTTGCCATGATTAATAATGATATACATATTATCGGAATTACAGCATGTCAAAGATTCATAGCATATTCTTATATGTATATTCTAGTATATTGTACTTTATACATCAGCGTATATTTTTACGAATTTTATTAGCATGCACCCAAGCATACATAATTTATTATATAATTTTAAAAAATATAGTTGCTTCTACCTTTGAGTGAAATATTTTAATGATAATGCATTTCTTTCTTTTATCACATGCAGTTCGAGATTTTCATTTTCATGAATTAATTCATATATAACATATTTATTGCGTTCCTTACCTTGGACGAAGTTATCCCATTTCCTCCCTGTGCGCATTTTGATCCTAGATCAGGATATAAAATGTAAAATATAATAAAACTGACAAAAACCCGTTATAGACAAGTGATAAAGGAATATCCGTAGAAAGAATAGAAAATATTCTTTTAAATAGCAACAGTTTTATTTTAACAAAATATACATTTCTGTGAACAAATTTAGCAAAGATTCGCTTTCTTCGTTTTTATTCTTAATTTTAAAGGAGTCATTCATATCTTGATGTTGAACCTGAAAAGTAATGTTTTTTTTATTAAGTATTCAGTACTTGTGCTTTTATTATAAGTATTTTGTTAATATCCTTGCCTGATAAAAATGAAGATTCCGATAAGTATGATAATGATAACTCCCAGACTTATCCCAGGAATTTTAATCCAAAGTGAACCATCATCTTCTGTTCCAAGATCTCCCTCTCCTTCTGTTCCAAGATCTCGCTCTCCTGTAAAAAAGATTTCTAATGAACAATTACTCTTCATTCATCCTAAACAGTATATCAATTAAAAAAATGTGATAGGGTGATTTATTTCATTTATTAATTATTATATTTCATGATTAAATTATTTCAGTTGAATTATCATATTTATTTCTTTTCAGCATTTCATTTATTGAATAAATCCACATGGAATTATTTATATCAATCTGTGTTCATTGTGTTATTTATAGATGTATGACATCACAGTGGTCATTTAAACCCCAGTCCCTTTTCTATTTATATCTTGTGTAGTGTCAGGGCCAACTTGGATTTCATTGGTTGGTTAGTTTCCCTCTCTTTAAGTTTTTAGCTTAGTTAATTACTTTGGTTTGAGATCTTGGTCTGACCAGCAGACATATTGGTTTTTGTTTATATGTTGGTCCATTTTCTATATTGACTCATTTACGATCATGACCAAGACTGGACAGAATGTAAGTTGACTTTTACTAATTTCATTATCTCTATATAATTAAGGTCTTCCGTTTCCAACGGAAGACCTTCTACTGATTCTGTTGGTAAAGATTATTATTCTTTTTTTTCCTTCTGCTTCCTAGACCGCAACTTTGAGGCCTCATATCTCGCTCATTTCTCAACGGATTTCGCTCAAATTTTTAGACGTTATAGACGTTAATAAACTCTATCAGAATACTGTCTAAAATTTCTAAAAGCCACTTCCGTTTTTGAGTTATTTCCCTTTAAAGAAAAATTTATAGGCTTTCGTTTCCAGACAAAGGCTCAGAGACGGCTAAAGCTGGAGCAGAAATTCTACTGATTTTAGATAATAGAAGGATTGAAGTTGTGCACATCGGTTTTTGTTTTTCGATTTCTCTATTCAAAATGGCGCTTTATAGGGGTCAAAAATTAGAACGCTTAAAAGAACCAAAAATTACTCATATTTTTCTTTTTATCTTCTAAACTAAGAATATTTTGTTAAAATATATAGAACATAATTTGTGCAGAATTAGAAGATCTTTTAAATGATATGTCAAATAAAGGGCTGACCCCTAAACTAAGGGACCTAGAGGGGCCAAAAGTTTTTTCCAGATATCTCAAAAAGTATTGAGAATTTGTTATACATCAAAGAAGCAAAGTTGTTCAAAATATCAAGCTTTATCTAATGGGGTCGTCAAAATACGTCCGCCGACGTCACTTTCGGTCGAACCGGAAGTAGTCAGAAAATGCATATTTTTGCCGTTTTTGACAGGTTTTTGGTTAACATGTGTCACTAGAAGCTAAAATATTAATTTCCCGTCCGTCGTCGTCACTTCCGGTCAAACCGGAAGTACCAAAGAATGGCTTAATTTTGCAATACTTAACATAGATTTGGAGGATTAACCCATTTTTGGACTTCATTACTCTTTTTTTTAAATGAAAGTTACTTCCGGTCAAACAGGACGGAAGACCTACTCGTTGCTTTGCAACGAGCTCGGCTCTAGTTGTTTATCTATTTAATTCCCAAATATTAATATCCTAATATAGAATATGAAGATTCAGTCTTTATGATTATTTTACGACTTTGTAAATAATGAAAGTAATGATTTCATATATAAGTGTATTGTATATTTTTGAGAGCAATACAGTAAAGTTGTGTTTTATTTATATGCAGATCACTGAGTAAGATTTCACTCTTACTTGTATATTTGGAGAATGGCTTTATATCACATATAGGTATGATGTATATATATTTTTGATATTGTCTATATAAGTATATTATTCTGGAAAAGTTCAGTATAATTGATCTTATTGTTTCATCTATAAATTCCAGTATTTATACTCTGTACATATTATTGATTAAGAAAGACAACTCTTAATGTTTTATATATATGAGCACAATTAAAGGGCAATAACTCTCATTTTGACCGTGCTATCTGGCAAGTGATCTACATGTATGTATTGTTATCAAATATTTATTATTGTTTATATATATTTCAGAGCTGTGATAATACTGATTGAATATACACTTATCCATATCTACAACATGGTGTTTGTGTTCATTTGCGTATATAACGAACCCCATTTCAAAAATATTCGTGTTTCTTTCTTTTTACAAACATATCGCAGACCAATAGATAAGATATATTATCCTAGCTTTGATAAAATCTCGAAATTTCAATGATTTCATGAAAACTGTTTTATTACTTTTAAACCAATATATGTTGCCTACCAACATTATATTGTTAATTTGTCCCCACCATGTGACCTATAAATTATATATCATATCACGATACCCCCTCCACGTACCGTAATTTCAAGATCATACACAATATGTAGTTTTGATCTGAAGCAGCAAGGGGACCTAATACCGTGAACTGGTGTCTCATACAGTGCAGGGAACTAATTTTGTTACATAAACCAGCATCAGGATCAGCATAAGTAGGATCAGGATAGAACTAGCATCAGCATCAGCATTTAAAAAAACAGCATTACTTGGATCAGCATCAGCAAGCAAAGGATAGAACTAGCATTGACCAAAGTGAAAACAGATAAAGGAAAGTCATTTAATACAAATTACAAATAAAAATTACCCCAAAAATTATTTTTAATGGCTTAAAATAGCGATGCTGTTTTTTAATTATCCAATTCCGGCAGGATAATCCTACTTCCGGTAGCATTACTAGCATTGACCTAGTTTCAAACCAGCATCAGGATAAGGATCAAACCAGGATCAGGATAAGGATAACTAGCATCAAAATCAGCAAGCAAAGGAAGCATCAAAATCAGCAAGCATAGGAAGCTTGCACCAAAATCAGCATTGATGCTGTAACAACATTATTTCCCTGCACTGTAAGAATCAAACGACCGTCACAATGGACACGATTGTTAAAGAACTTTTTGATTAACTCAGAGAAAATGAGCTTTATGGGAAAATCTTCAACAGGAAGACTCTCTGATGACTCGTTATATAGACACTGATGGGTAATAAGGAAATATATGGGTCTCTGAAAAAAATGCATATTGGGCTCGACGCACGACTAGCCCAATACGTATTTTTCAACGACACTACATACATTTCCGTATTGCCCATCAAAGTGTTTACACAACTACTAATATTAATTCAATTCTGTGTAAAACAAGTTTGTTTATAGCTTACTTCGTCAATAAATAAATAAATAAATAATAAGTAAATGCTCTTGCATATCGAATGAACTGGGAGACATAAACCCTGTGTTCAGGTGAAACGGTTAACATACTGTATCCAATTTGCTACACAACTAGGAAAAGTTGGTGATACAAAAATTTATGTCATCACGTTTTCCACTAAGCTTTTTTGTAAGATTGGCATTAACGTCCTTTTCTCGTAAAATATCAAAATATGAAACAGATGTACCATACTCGTTTGTATCTTTTATTTCAAGCTCACTAAAATAGATCGTATAGATATATAAATGGAAAATAATAACACGTCGTCGATACACTAGTATCTAAATAACGAATTGAAGGTCAACGCATGATCTTTCTGTTTCTAATAATTTAAATTTTGAATCAATTTTGCTTAAAACGAAGACATAAATAAGTCTGCTATTAATGAGAGGCAATTGGTACACACGTTTTTCTTTATATAAAAGACATGATAATTCTTTCTGAAAACTAAAATCTTATCGTCTTTTAACCAATACAGTTGTATTCTTTTTAATACATGATAATTTGTTTTGAAGTATGTTAAGAAAAAAAGATTTTATTTTTAGAGTTTCATTGGAATATAACATGTAGTCGGTCACATGATCAAATTCTTAATGCTTGAAGGGCGTTATACTATATTTGATTGCTTACCGACTTCATGAAAGATATGGAGAGAATGAACAGTATTCAATATCAAAGTCCATAAAACAATACAAAATTAGAGCAGAGCAAACACGGACACCCGAAACATCAGAGGTGGGATCATCCAGGTGCCATGGAGGAGTGAGCATCCCCTGCTGACCGGTGTAACGAAGAAAAGTGACCCCCGTAGAATATTGCAGGGGGTCATTTTCCTACGTAGAAAAATGACCCCGGGTCAATATTCTACGACAAGTAGGGTTAATTAAAACATTCCAGACCAGTAATTCTACGACTCCACACACGTTGAAAAATGACCCACATAGAATATTGACCCCCTATTTTTTTTATACAATAAAACATTATATATGTGTCTCCTATATTTTTTCATACTTTTAAATGCAAGTAGGGGGATTTTTTATGTACTTTAATCCTTTCCAACATATATTTGATTGCACATCTTAACTGTAGCATCATTATTAATGTATATGGAATGGATTTATTTCTGGCTGGCAAAATCCCTATAAATATTTATTATTCACGAGCATAAATTTATTATTATATTTTTGGGTGTTTTTTTTTCATCCTTCAAAGGTTTTGTTCCAAAAATGGCATGATATGTTTCTGATAACTATAAACTCTGAATTTGTTTACAAATCCAAAAACATAGCAGAGAAGCAAGGAAAGTGCTGCAACGTTATTTAACAATATAAATCCCCTAAGCTCTTACATTTAAACTCACATAATATACATATGTATGGAAGAAGGATATTGAGATAACAAACAGTATTCAATATCAAAGTCCATAAAACAATGCAAAATAGGAGCAATGCAAACACGGAACTCCAAAACATCAGAGGTTGGATCAGGATGCTATGGAGGAGTGAGCACCCCCTGCTGACCGGTCACACCCGCCGTGTGATCCTTATCATGATCGGGAAATAACGGAATTATCCGTCGTCAATTTAATTTAAAAATAATGGACTAACAATCAGCACAAACAACGTCAGTCAGCATTTGACTTAATGATTAATTGTATTTGCTGGCAAGGTCATTGTATCGACCAAAAGAACTTACGAAATGATGACTTTTAACGAATATTCTTGTTTCATCAACTTCCTTGTCAATGATTTACCTCTCTTAAGAAAATTTTTATACACGTGTAGATCACGCTCATGCGTATTGAATCAATTGACATATATACACTTCGCATGCAGGTGATGAAGGTTTATTGCTACATGATAAGGGAAGTTGACGAAAAAAAGTTAAAGTCATCACGTTTATCATATAGTTTGGTTGTTAGATTACCATTAACGTCTTTTTCAAGTAAGATATCCAAGTATGAAACAAATGTGTCAGACTCGTGGTATTTTTTATCTCAAGCTCTTCAGGATATATCGTCGTCGATACATCTAAATGTTCGATGACCACGTAAGAGAATTTACGAGTTCTATTTTCACTGAAAAAGCTGCTGTCAATGATATTTAAAAGTGTGGACTTTAATTTATCGTGGCGAATGGTTGTGTATAAAGTTGAAAAGTCGTAAGTTTCTAAGCTGTTGATTTTGGTAAAATCTCATGATTTCAAATTGTCCAAAAGTTCTTGTTGAGTATCCACATCTGATTCAAAACATTTCTTGAATATACTGTTGTACAGTACTCCATTTTGTTTCCCTTGTATCATAGGTCAGAGGCAATTTAATTTCTTACTTATTTTTACAAATAAAATCATACCTATATTTTATGAGAAGTTTGAAACTTCATTCATAGAAAACCAAATATTTTTATAAGATCTAATTTTCTAAGCTAGCAACGTTTTTCGCGCCAGTTTTAAAAGTAGGGACCAAAAACGTTAAACTTTTTGAAAAATACAACTTTATTATGATTTTTGCAAATTATTTATCCTGGGTAAAATCAAAGAGATTTACAAATAATTAATTATGGAAACTTTTTTTCTGACACCAGCTATAAAATAAACTTTTGTAAAGATTAAAATAAAAAGACAACCGTGAAAACTTACTGTATAAAATGTAATAAACGTTTCTTTGAATGCATATATCTTTGCTCTAATAGTCTTTAGCTAGAACATTTTAATACTGTTTTCCTTTAATGGGGATAATGGGGATAAAACACTATTGTATAGCTTTGACTTCTTTATATAAGCTTAAGAGCTTTCAGAAATAATACTTCAGATCATAAGGCAGCTTGATATTACTCGTATACATTCGCTTAACACAAATATTCCAACCAAAACCAATGTTTTTTGCATAAAAAATGACTAGGGGGTCATTATTCTACGGGGTCATTTTTCTACAATGCACACGGAGAAAAACGACTCAAAGGCCATAATTTCTACAGAAAAGTGGGACACTTTTCTACGTAGAATATTGATCAGGGGGTCAAATTTCTAGATAGAAAAATGACCCCCGATCAATATTCTAAGGGGGTCACTTTTCGTCGTTACAACGGCCGCCGTGTGCTCCTTGTCATGATCGGGAAATAACGGGAAAATCCGTCGACAATTCAGTGTATAAAAGTGGACTAACAACAAGTATGAAAAACGTCAGTCAGCATTTGCCTCAATGATAAATTGTATTCGCTGACAAGGTCATTGTAGCGACCATAAAATTTACGAAATGATGACTTTAAACGAGACTGTTGATATACTTGTTTCATCAACTTGTTTGTTAATAATTTACTTCGTTTTAGAAATTGTTCATACATAGAGCATGCTCTTGCGTATCGAATCAACTGAGATATATAGACTCCGTATGCAGGTGATGAATGTATGTTGCTGCATAAGTAAGGGAAGTTGACGATAGAAAAGTTAAAGTCATCACGTTTATCATATAGCTTGGTTGTTAGATTACTATTAACGCCTTTTTCAAGTAAAATATCCAAGTATGAAACAGATGTGTCAGACTCTGTGGTATCTTTTATATCAAGCTCACGCCATACCGGTATCCCAATGAAACTCTATTAAATGATATTTTATTTCTTATGTTTATATTTTCATTTTTTATTCGTGTTATAAGGAAAAATAGGCACTATTTAAACTTTGTTATAGAAAAACATCATAACGTAGATCTACGACGTCATCTGACGTCACAATCTGAACTTTCCAAATGGCTCGCCCAGTTTGCTTTCCATATGCAATAAAGCCTGACCTTGTGACCAACTGCATGTCATTGAAAATTGAATTTCAATTAAATTAGTATTGTCATATAAGGAAAGACATCAGCAAAAGTAAATATATATGCAGTTGAGCGTATCAATGCTTCTCTATACTTTCATTCCTATGCAAATGTAAAAGTCAAATTTTTTTTTATGATATAAACGAAGAGAACTTCTTACTTCTTGTATTAATGTTGCAACCATTGGCATAATGGCACGACTCATTTGCTGCACAGTTACATCTGTTTAAACAGAATCTTCCATAGCGGTTTGGGGGACATTTATGGTGACAATCACTCCCAAATCTTCCATTCCAACAATCTAAAAATTTTAAAATCATTTAAACTGATCCTATATTTTGATTTGGTTTGTAAAAAAAATACTCCCATACAAACTTGAAATATATCATAAGTTTTTATTAACACGTGTATAGTTCAGGATGATTGTTTTCTAAATATTAATATTTTGATTGAATGTTCACACATTACCCTGACAATTATTCCCGTGTATCCTTTGGTTCGTACAGCATTTTGTTGTTGTGTTGCTATGAAATTAAAATACTTAAAATATTTTTCATAAATTGAATATATGGGAAAAAAAATGAACAGTATTCGAACTCAAAAGTCCAATAAACAATACAACATTGGAACAGAGCAAACACGGGCCTAAAATCAGATATTGGATCAGGTACTATGAACGAGTGAGTATGATTATTTCTCTTTATTAAGGTTTCTCGGTTATAAAAATATAAAATACAATCCTGACTTAACTTGATATCACAAAAGTTACAGCATCTGTCCAATTTATTACAATGCTCAGTTGTGATTCCTATGTCTTATTGTTCTTCGAAAGATTATCAATATCTTTTTTCTTAATTCTATGAGACCTTTAAGGGGAATTTAATTTTTTTTGTTTGTCCTTCTCGAAAATAGTCATTCATATGAAGACGCCACCACTTGCAAGTGGAAAGCTGCAAATTTTGTCCAATAGTCGGCACTCATGACCATTGATCAGTGAGGCATTTATTTTGTGCCAACATCTATTGTGACGCGGATCTTCAGATTAAACGTCTCACATTAGGATCCGAACCCGCGACGTAAGGATAAATTCCTCACTTCACGAGTCTAGAGCAGAAGCTCTAACCACTGCGCAACGCGGGCGACTAGTAGTGGAACTTTAATATAGACAACATGGAGATGCTTCAAAGTCAATTAGACCAATATGACCTTTCGAATCTGGTGACGATTTTTAAACATGATGTACATTTGTTCGTTGCCTGTCAACTATGCTCACCGATTTCAGACCCTCTGTTACCGAAGGGGAAAACTCGGAAATGTATTTGAAGGATATATAGATAACGAACAGTATTCAAGATCATTAGTCTATAAAACAATACAAAATAGGAGCAAACACGGACCTCCAAAACATTGAAAGTGGGATCAGGTGCCAGGGAGGAGCGAGCATCCCCTGCCGACCTGTCACACCCGTCGCGTGCTCCTTGTCATGATCGGGAAATAACGGAAAATCCGTCGTCAATTCAGTGTATAAATAATGTACTAACAAATGGTATGAAAAACGTCAGTCAGCATTTGACTCAGTGATAAATTGTATTTGCTGACAAGGTCATTGTAGCGACCATAAAATTTACGAAATGATGATTTTAAAAGAGACTGTTGATATTCTTGATCCATCAACATGTTTGTTAATAATTTACTTCGTTTTAGAAATTGTTCATACATAGAGCATGCTCTTGCGTATCGAATCAACTGAGATATATAAACTCCTTATGCAGGTGATGAATGTATGTTGCTGGATAAGAAAGGGAAGTTGACGATCACATTTATCATAGGGCTTGGCTGTTAGATTACCTTTAAAGTCTTTTTCATGTAAAATATCCAAGTATGAAAATGATGTGTCAGACTATGTTATATCTTTTATCTCTAAGCTCACCAGGATATATCATATCGACATTAGAATGGAAATTAAAATTGTTAATTGACAAAACGTCGTCGATACATGTATATCTAAATGTCGAGTTGAAGGCCACTGCAAGTATATATATTTCTCTTACAATTTAGGATAGCGCTTTAATGTACTCTTTCAATGCTTCGAGAAATAGATTTAAATATACTTGGTGACAGTACTGTGTATATTCGAAAATGAATATCTGTTCGCTTTCCTGAGAAATGTGAGCACACATATTTGCTCTTAGCTCAATGTTTCTGAGAAAAATTGCGAGAGACATTATCAAATTAATCACAGGTTCGTGCTTTCTTTCCAATTAAGGCTCAATTCTTTCACTCAAAAGAAAGTTTACCTTAAGGATGTTTCAAGAAAGCCCACCTTGGGACTATTTAAGATTTTAAGGTTCGCTTACCGAAGACGACACAGAGCAGGCTAAAATTTTGGAACTGTTTTGTTTAATTGATTGAGTCTTGTATTAATTATGTAACACATAAAATTGCAAAGAAACAAGAAATGATATCTTACCTTATACCACTGGTGCAATTATCTGAAAATTTGAAAATAATGCAGGTTGTATGATATGAATTTCAAATTTTTTATCATTTGCCGATAAATTCGAAAAAAAAATATCATGTGGTGTGCGTTGGATTTCGCTTATGTAATTCAAAGCGGTTTTTTTAAAAATTTCATTTCTTTAAAGTCTCCTTTTTTTCTTGTAGTCGATTGGAAAACGCTTTGTTTAAGCATTTAACTAGATCACCTTAAGATTCTAATTGTGCTGTAGGGTACATGAAATAGAGTTTTTTGCATTATCGGCTCATTTTTTGTGAAGAAGCGGTCTGGATTAAAAAGATAACTTTAAGCTTTTGCAATTTGAGATTGTTTATTTTCTTATTGGAAATGCAACGTTGATTTGGGAATGTTCATTTCCTTACTGAAAATGCAATTTAATCAGACCATTAGTTTATCAGTGAATCATGGAAAACATTTTCTAATGCAAAGAAAACCAAGTGTACGTTGAGTCCTTTTGTTCCCTATATTGGAACTTAGTGCTTTTAAGTGTGGTAAAAAAAATGTGCGTCGTAACATCTGATATAAAGAGGACTAATTTTGCAAATAGCTCAAAATACAAAATGTTCAGTTATTACTAATTTTTATTAAACTTTCAGTAAAAAGTAAGATAACAGACAGTAAGAATCCTATATTACCGTACAGTTCTTTGTAATATTCTGGAGTCCTGCAACCATACTTGTCGTCACAAATCTGATCTTTAGAACAATTACATGTTTGAGCACATTTACTCCCAAAACGATTACTTGGACAGCTTGAATTGCAGTTTGTTCCATATGTGCCAACTGGACATTCTGTTTTTAAAATAAACGATAAAGGCCAACTAACAACTAAATTGTATGTAAGGCAAGATGTTTTCAGCATGTCCATCTTGAATTTTCCCTAATCAATTAGTAATATTCCGCTATGGCATATGGTGTTTATGTGTCCCGTATTTTATTTTTTCAACAAAAAGATCATTTTTAAACCGAGACAGATAACTTGCACATAAGTGAATCTACTTTATTAATACATAGGGTGTGACTGTTCCAGGAGGAATGCTTATTGATCCCATCTCTTGATATCCAGGGTCTAGTTTTTTGCCCTGTTCACAAATTCATGCTTTTTGTTTTGTTTTTTTTTTTTAAATATCTTTTGATGTTATTATACTATTAATGCTAGTAAACTTGATTGTTTTGGTGCAAGGTCTGTTATTGTTCATGTTGGCATGCTATCGGTCTGTCTTTCTCAGATCACACCTTTGAGCATGAGGTTAAAACACGATGTCGATGGGGTTTTCTTTCCTAATCTTGCTACTCTTTATTTTGTGAATTATGTTTCATCTTTTTTCATTAATACACTGAAAACTTTTCAAAATGCTCTTGAGTCGCTTGCGTGGCGCAGTGGTTAGAGCATCCGCTTTGGAGTCGAGAAGTAAGGAGTCAATCCTTACGTCGCGGGTTCGAATCCCACTGTGGGACGTGGATACCGGTCCTTCGGATGAGACCGTATAAATCGAGGTCCCGTGTCACAGTAGGTGTTGGCACGAAAAGATCCCTCCCTGCTAAATGGCTCTGAGTGCCGAGTATAGGACAAAATTTGCAGCTCTCCACCGGCAAGTGGTGGCGTCTCTATATGAGTGAAAAATTCTCGAGTCCCTTTTTAGCTCAACTGAGCCGAAGGCTCAAGTGAGCTTTTCTGATCATATTTTGTCCGTCGTTCGTCCGTCTAGCTGTCTATCTGTCTGTCTGTAAACTTTTCCCATTTTCGACTTCTTCTTAAGGACCACTCGGCCAATCTTAACCAAATTTGATACAAAGCATTCTTGGGTAAAGTGAAATTAAAATTGTCAAAATGAATGACCAGGGGAGATAATTAAGAAAAGACAAAAATAGGGTTGGTTCATTAAAAAACCACTAGGCCAGAAAAGCTGAAACTTATGTAGAAGCATCCTGGGGTAGTGTAAATTCTACATTGTCCAAATCATGACCCCCGGGGGTTGGGCGGGGCCAAAATAGGAAATTTGAATTGTCCAAATTAAGATCCTTGGGATGCAATGAGGTCACAGTAGGTCTTACAAGGGGGAAATCTGGTTAAGAATCGCATGGTCAAAGCTTCTCAGGTGAGCGATGTGGCCCATGGGCCTCTTGTTATAATCATATTTTGCAAATAACCTCTTTTTTTTGGTCAATTGCTCACGCGTTTTGGTTTATATGATAATGAAAATACAGTATAAAATGAGTCCGTATATACCATCTTCTTGAAACGAGTGACATTCATATGCATTTATGTATGTATAATCAAACACCTCTCATTTCCCATGTTTTAGTTAGAAATAATCTTTAATAGGCCTATTTAACTCTTCGGAGACATTTTATTTTTTTTTTTAAGAAAAACTTATTCATTTATATCGTGTCAGGTTCATCAGACAGTAAACCAAAACATTATTTATGCTATATATACTAGAAGTCAGTGAATTATATAAATATAATATCAGACAATTAAAAAGAATTTTTTATTTAACTTGCGATAAGAAGTGTTTTATTGAAGAAAGGAAAGTTGAAATATAAATATGCCTCACCAACACATTTTTCCTCCTTCAGAAAAAAATTTGAACAGCATTCCACTCTGCCACTATAAAGAAAATAACTTTTATTTATGTTTCATGAATATTAATTTTTTTAGGATAATTCACAAGTGTACGTACTTTTCAGTGCAGTTCCCAATGTCACTGGCATTCACTTTGTTTAAAATAAAAAGAATTAAAACAAAAAACCTCATACTCCTCGTACAGTGACGAGGAAAATCTAAGGCATCATTTAATTATTTGGTGTGTTGTAGTAATCATTGAAACGGAAAAGTTCAAGTGTTCAGCACTTATCAAATACTGAACACATGTTGTGCTGTGTCATGTGATAGATCAATTCTTGTTATTTCAGTTTAAAATAAACAGCTGGAATATTTATTTGAAGTAATTGAAAACAATAAGGAATAAGAGGAAGGAATGTCAATAGTTCATTATTAAAGCTTTAGGTCTTAATTGATTTCAATAGGTAAATAGAAAATAACTCAATCTTGTTTATTGTTCGAGTGTTTTTTCACATTGTACTCACGATTTATATTTTTGATTATAACGTTTTATTTATCAGAATATGTCGTTAAAAAGCTTTTACAATATTCTCGAATAAAAAATATACAAAAATAATCAACAATTACCTGATTAAATTTTGTTAACCATTTCAAAGGGTTGTACAAATAAAATTGTTATATCATCAAACTATGCGCTTTTCAGTACTTACAGTATACAGTGTAACTGGCATTTTCCTGACTTCACTTGAAATAACTCGCTTTGCAATCATGCGTCAGTTATAATGTAACTCTTTTAATACATTTTCGTTTGGAGTGTGATATTTTTATAGTGATCATGTTCTAGAAGCCAAACCAAACCAAAATTATTACAGATTCTAGCAAATGGGACACAACAAATGTCTTTCTGTATGACATGGAGATTCTGAAACATTGTATTTTGATATTGGTTATGCCTAAGTATTATGAGTATTTGTTGAATAAGTATTGATACCTGAGAATGTTTTGCTAACACTAGTGAAGATTTATTGATTGTTTTACATTTTGATTATAAATGTATATTGCTTATATATTCATCTTTTTTAAATCAACCATATTTATTTGATAGTATTTAGTATGTCTATATTGATAATCTTTTCCATTATCAAATTATAAAAGCAAATAAAGTCAACATTTCGTTTTCTATATTAATCTACATTCTTAGGCCTAATGTATGATTTTACGGCTGCCTACTTGCTTTGGCTAGTGGTTACCCTTTATCTCAATCGGTAGAGCACCTGACTGGGAACCAGAGGCTTAGGGTTCAATCCCAAGCAGAGGCACAAAAATATTTTTGTCACATTTGGCGCCTCTTTGAGACCCGGATATTCTCTTAAAGAGATTACCCCCACATCTTCGCCCCACAGGTGTCGGTACTCTAGAAGAGATAAGGGTATTTCCATCCCTTGAGGGAGACAATATGGAAGTGTGTGATTCACGGCTTTCTACTAGCATTGGCCAGTGGTTTAACCCTCCATTGCACTGGAAAGTTTGAGTCCTACAGGAAAGCGAAGTAATTAGAAGTAATGTGTAAGTTATTATTAAAATTTTGATGTGGTGTACAGAATACTTATTGATATAACAAACAGTTTTCAAGCTCAAAATTTCATTTGATAAAAAAAAAAATCAGGAGCAGAGCAAATACACACTTCTTAAACATCAGAGATACAATAAATGTAGATGTTCAATTTTTTACTTCGACAGAGCATCTTTATATTATCTACATTTTTTATCTTTTTTTATTCCGTCCTTTATCCTTCCTCCTTCAATCCTGACTTTTTTTATTTTACGGAAATCAGATGGAAAGGAAATACTCTAAAGGACCATACTAAGTACAATTTTAGTGTTTTATTCCTCCTCTTAGTTAAATTTTTTAATATATATTTTGGATTTTATACTGTATTGTTTTCTGCTATTTCTCTTTTCTTCATTTTACTATCGGTTGTACAATAATTATTACTTGTTCTTCCGTGCAAGCTTTTTTTGTTCATAATTAGATGTAGTACATGGAGATATTGAACAGTAAGCAGCTCAAAGCTCATTTCATGCTGCAAATTGGAAGCAGAGCAAAGAAAGACCTCTAGAATGTCAAAGATTGGACCAGGTATCATAGAGGAGTAAGATCCCCTGCAGAGACCGGTCACATCCGCCGTGTGCTGCTTGTCATGGTAGTAAAAATAATAGAAAAAAAGTAGACAATTCTACGAAAGCCCAGAAGGCTCATTCGAGATTCGAGATTCGAAATACGAGATTCGAGATTCGAAATACGAGATTCGAAATTCGAGATTCGAAATACGAGTTTCGAGATTCAAGATCCAAAATAACCAATCAAAAGGCGGTTTGAGATTCAATTACTCCCCTTTATTATTTTTTACCATCAAGAAATCGTTGAGTATTTTAATACCGAGGAGGTCATTTGATTAAATTACAACGCAAGAAAAAGTGTAATATATTATCAAAACGAAATTTAGAGAAATATTAGATTTTGGTCTGCAAGATATGCTTAATTACTTAATAATAGCGTCTTAAATTGTCATAAAAGATTTATAAAAAGAATATTTATATCGTGTTATCTACTTTGGATACAGGGTTGTTGACATAATAGTAAACTTAAATTAGATAACCAGTACATATACCCCCCCTTTTTTCCAAACATAATTTTTTTACTATTGAAAATGTTCATCGAAAGATCGGTTGCAAAGCCCCCCCCCCACACACACACACGTTTTGAAATGACCCATTTGATATGAATTTATTTAACGATTTCTTGATAGTAAAACATAATAAAGGGGAGTAATCAAAATTGAACCTGCCTTTTGATTGGTTAATTTGGATGTTGAATCTCGAAACTCGAATTTCGAATCTCGAATTTCGAATCTCGTATTTCGAATCTCGAATCTCGAATGAGCCTTCTGGGCTTTCGTACAATTCAATGTGAAACTATTGCCTAACAATAATCGTGAAAAAATTATGTCAGCATTTGACTCAATGATAGGTTCGAATTGCTGACTACATCATTGTATCTAGCTGCAGAACTGTAGCTCTCTGCTTGAGAAAATTTGGACAGATAAAGCAGAGAGCTACAGATCCAAGCGTTGTAAAAACCTTCGATTTACACCGACGATTTTTTGTCGCTAATTTAGGTATTTATTTTGTGTAGTTTAAGCTTTCTCTGGCTTTTAGAATGGTATCCTTTACTAATTCATATATTTAACTCTAATATTTGATACTTTGTTGACCTATTATGGGTCCATAACAGTCCTGTATATAATTTTGTAATGCCGGTTTAAAAGAGTTCCATTTCGACGGCCGTTACCACAAACAGCCATTTGTTAGCGTTGGGAGGTAAGTAAATGATGAAGATGAATGTATGATGAATCATGAAATACCATTTAAGATTATTTTCAAAGCTGGGGAAAATATAAAATACAGGAAAAAAAATACCCATAGTGAGCGACAAAAAATCGTCGGCATAAATCGAAGGGTTTAACAACGCTTCCCTAACAAAAAAATACTATAGTTAATCAAAGTGTCAAAGTTTTCGCCAAAGTTTTCCAAAGAGTCAATGTTTTCGCCAAAGTTTTTCAAAGTGTCAAAGTTTTCGTCAAAGTTTTTCAAAGTGTCAAAGTTTTCGCCAAAGTTTTTCAAAGTGTCAAAGTTTTCGATAAAGTTTTTAAAAGTGTCAAAGTTTTCCCCAAAGTTTTTCAAAGTGTCAAAGTTTTTCAAAGTGTCAAAGTTTTTGCCATAATTTTTCAACGTGTCAAAATTTTCTCCAATTATTTTCAAAGTGTCAAAGTTTTCGATAAAGTTTATCAAAGTATCAAAGTTTTCAATAAAGTTTTTCAAAGTGTCAAAGTTTTCAATAAAGTTTTTTCTAAGTATCAAAATTTTCGATTTTTTAAAAGTTTCAAAGATTTCGATAAAGTTTTTTTGAAGTGTCAAAGTTTTTTGAAAAGTTTTTCAAAGTATCAAAGTTTTTGATAAAGTTTTTCAAAGTGTCAAAGTTTTCAATAAAGTTTTTTAAAGTATCAAAGTTTTTGTTAAACTTTTTCAAAGTGTCAAAGTTTTCGATATACTTTTTCTAAGTATCAAAGTTTTTGCTTAAGTTTTTCAAAGTGTCAAAGCTTTCATCGAAGTTTTTCAAAGTGTCAAAGTTTTTGCCAAAGTTTTCAAAGTGTCAAAGTTTTTCAAAGTGTCAAAGTTTTCGCCAAAGTTTTTCAAAGTATCAAAGTTTTCAATGAAGTTTTTCGAAGTTTCAAAGTTTTGAATAAAGTTTTTCTAGGTATCAAAGTTTTTGAATTTTTTCAAAGTTTCAAAGTTTTCGATAAAATTTTTCGAAGTGTCAGAGTTTTCAATAAAGTTTTTCAAAGTATCAAAGTTTTCGATTAAGTTTTTTAAAGTGTCAAAGTTTTCGATAAAGTTTTTCAAAGTTTCAAAGTTTTCGATTGGGTTTTTCTAAGTATCAAAGTTTTCGATAAACTTTTTCAAAGTGTCAAAGTTTTCGATAAAGTTTTTTAAAGTATCAAAGTATTCAATAAACTTTTTCAAAGTGTCAAAGTTTTCGATAAAGTTTTTCTAAGTATTAAAATTTTTGCTAAAGTTTTTCAAATTGTCAAAGCTTTTGCCAAAGTTTTTCAAAGTGTCAAAGTTTTTGTCATTGTTTTTCAAAGTGTCAAAGTTTTTGTCAAAGTTTTTCAAAGTGTCAAAGTTATCACTATAGTAAATCAAAGTTTTCAAAGTGTCAAAGTTATCCCTATAGTTAACTTTAATAAACTATAGTTAACTATAGTTAACTATAGTATCTTTTTGTTAGGGTTGGATGTGTAGCTCTCTGCTTTATCTGTCCGAATTTTCTCAAGCTACAGAGAGCTACAGTTCTGCAGCTACATTGTATCATACATAGAACTGATGACTTCAAACACGACCATTGATATTATTGTTTAATCAACTTGTTTGTCAATAGCTTGCTCTGCTTCAGAAAGTGTACGTAAATAGAGCTTGTATCGAATCAACTGAGTGATATAAACCCCATATGCAGGTAATAAGATTATATTCCTTCAGTTCAGTAAGGGTAGTCAACGATTGAAAAGTTGAAATAATGACGTTTATGATAAAGATTTGTCATAAGAATTTAGCGTCATTTTCAAATTAAATATGTTAGACTTTGTGGTAGCTTTTATTTCAAGAATAATTGGATATATTGAGTCAACATTTGAATGAAAGTAACTATCGTTAATTGAAAATACGTCCTTGATATATCTAAATGTCAAATTCAAGTCTCGGGCAAGTGCTTCCTTTTCCCCTCTAGAAGTTGTTGAATAAGCTCTGCTGATTGCGAAATAGGTCCGTTTCTAAGAGGGCGCAATATGTATTCATAAAACTCCGATATTTGAAGACCTTGTCTCTCAAACTACATAGATATTATCAGAAAATCGATTTTTAAAATCAATTTCAAAGTACTTGTGTGTACATTCAGAATGTTTTTAAAACATTTTTTTGCTGATGAAAATGACAAGAAAAGTTAATTTTCAAGTTTTTTTTTTCATGTTTTTAATTTTAAAAAAAAAAGCAAATATTCCAAAAGGAAAGACTTCTACTTATCATGAGTAATAGTTGTATAAAGGTTTGAAGAGCAGTACTTTTGACGTTACTTATTTTACTAAATATTTTTGATTGAATAAAACTGTAAATACTCTGTTCAAAATTATTTCTATATACCTAATGTTACATTTGATTTTCATCATTAAGTACTCTTAAGTTAACATCAAAAAGATTCTTGATGTGAGCTTGAGATAAATGATACCACAGAGTCAGACACATATGTTTCATATTTGGATATTTACTTGAAAAAGACGTTAATGGTATTCTAACAATCAAGCTCTATGATAAATGTGATGACTATAACTTTTCTATCGTCAACTTCCCTTACTTACGGAAGGATATGGAGATAAAGAACAGTATTCAATATCAAAGTCCATAAAACAATACAAAATAGGATCAGAGCAAACACGGACCTCCGAAACATCATACCTTCATCACCTGCACACGGAGTTTATATATCTCAGTTGAATCAATACACAAGAGCTCTACGTATGAACATTTTCTCAATCAAGGCAAATTATTGACAAACAAGTTGATAAAACAAGAAATAATGACCTTGTCAGCAAATACAATTTATCATTGAGTCAAATGCTGACTGACGTCTTTAATGCTGATTGTTGGTCCATTGTTTATCCACTGAGATGACGACGGAATTTTCCGTTTTCCGATCACGACAAGCAGCACACAGCGGGTGTGACCGGTCGGCAGTGGATGCTCTCTCCTCCATGACACCTGATCCTACCTCTGCTGTTTTGGAGGACCGTGCATGCTCTGCTACTATTTTGTATTGTTTATGCACTTTTGATCGTTTGTTCGTTATCTCCATATGTTTCATTTACCTATACAAGTTAAACTTGTCCAATCACGATTCCGCCTGATCTTTCGTAATTTACTGTTAGTACATTTTAGTTTTATTTAGTCATTTAGTATTTAGATATTAGAATGACCAGCGTTTTAGAGGAATTTTCATTTTAACGTATTGTTTGTACATTTTAATTTTATTTAGTCATGTAGAATTTAGATATTAGAAATACCAGTGTTTTCGAGGTATTTTTATTTTTACGTATTGTTTGTTAATTTTAATTTTATTTAGTCATGCAGTACTTAGATATAAGAAACACCAACGTTTTTAGAGGCATTTTCATTTTAACTGGTGAGGGTCTGTGTTTGTAGAAAGATTTTTTCGTGATCATGGGGATAAAAAAAAAAATTTTAATCTTCTTTTTCTCATTAAATCGACGAACGTTTGTCTTCTATTAATATTGATGTTTTCACAGATCATGTAACTATTATGAGGCATAAAATATATCATTTTGAAAACATGAACAATAAGATTTATTAATTATGTTTCCTTCAAAACATTATTATTTGAAAATGCTTTAAAAATATTAAAATTTTCCAAGGTAGGTTTTTCAAAAAAAAAATCATTCTCAAACTCGATTTTTTATTCTTTCTGCTCACATCATAGGGGTATTAAATTTTCTTTGTATGTCAAAACAAATAAGAATTTTAGGTCAGACGATACGTTCCTCAGATATCTGTTTTGTATATCTTCGTAATATATAGAATATATTTGAAATTATAATTACCTATTGATTTCTAAACTGGTTTTGAATAGCTTTAAGAAATTTACAACGAAATTTTTTTTTGATTTTGACAATTTAAGTTATTTTCAAAATGATTAAAAAGGGAAAATCATCTTATGATATCTTGCACAAATGCCTGGTAAGGTTCCTTAATTTTCGTGAGTTAACGTATAAAAATAACATTTCTTCAATTACAAAATCTTGGAAAAAATTATATATTATTTAGGCCTGTCCTTAAAACATAATAACTGTGATTGTTTTTTCATTCAGTACTTGTCTTACACAAACTTTAATTTTCATTTTTCTTTCTTCAAAGCAGATTGCTGTAGAATTCATCTTGAACGATTCATCGATTATTTAATGACTTAAAGAAAAATAAAGCTATCAATTATAACTTTCCTAGAATTATTAAAGAAAAATCTACTCACTCTTTAGCTTTGATATGCAAAATCTAAACTTAAATACCCTCGCAAAAAAATCGAAAAGCTCAATGATAAAAAATCATGTCGTCAGTTCCTTTCCCTTTGATGTCGTTTTATTATGATAAGAATGTATGTGGATGAAATATTGGTATTTTGGTAAATAATCATCATATCACGATTGCTTCATAAAACATGAATACACTCTGAATCCTTTGATTTCTTTGTCATTATTGTTAGAATTTTTTTAAGATGCTGAGAATTTGTTGTAAATCCCAAAGCTAGTTTGTACTTTGAATTTTTTTTTTACAAATAAATGTGCAATAAAACATATTACACATCTTCACAAAAGAATTCACAAAGGAAAAATTCTTTTCATTTGTTTGCAATGGATTATAGCATGTAGACATCCATAAAAGTACATGAATGTAGTTTAATGGGGAAAAAACACGATCAATTACCAATATAATCCTATGAAATGAAATTAACGAATTCGTTAATGAGTATTCATCCTTGGTATATTTTAACATGGAATAGCAATTAATTCTCAACACTTCCTTTTCTGTTCACCTTTGGGTTATAACATACTATGGCTTCATTATTACGTTTGATGTCGAAAAAGGTTATTAAAATCAGGAATCAATAGGATAAATCATTTTCCATGAATTCACGTTCAGATACCCAGAGATAAGAATAGTTATTAATACTGAACATCTTCAAATATTTGAAAAACAAAATCCCTCAGGTGCTGTCTTAAATAAATTGAAATAATAAAATGCTATATATGGAACGTCATAATACTGTTTCATTAGTGTGTTTAAAAATAAATGGCACAATACCAATGTTTGATGTTTTTACAGCAATAATCCTCGAACGTTAGACTATTACTCCCAATAAAGACTACAACGCAATCGGCCCCTTCGGTACATGTGTACCGATCATCAACGTTATCAAATGTAGAACTAGCCAAAACAGCGCCATCTACTGGATCTCCGTTATCCCAGACCCACGTCCCTTCTTCGTTTGCATCGCTTAGTCCAACATGAGCGTCATTGGTTCCTGAAATTATATACTGTGAAATCACTTATTTTCATTTGGGTTTAATTTTCGTTGTTTTCAAGTCATGGAGAGACCCACGAATTCATGACCGCCATAAATTTTAAAATTTCACTTGCAATACTATTATACATTCTCCAACCACGAAATCAAATCCCCACAAACAATATTTTTTCCTCAAACCTCGAAAATTTGACCCCATGAAAATATGCAATTTTACAGTAATCTGAAATACACTAGGGTGAAAGTGTGCAAAGATGTTTTTGTAGAGTGCTCTTTAGTGATTAATTCCAAAAAAAGCAAAGACCGACATCATATAACACTTTTCCTGATAGATTTCGAAAAATAAATGTATTGAATATATTTAAAACAAAATAAGAAACATACAACATATCAAAGACTACTATACTTGTTTTGCAAATTAGTTTCTTCACATTGTAATTTCTTCCGTATTGGTCTCTATTTCTACTAAAACGTATGCATGAATGTCTTTATTAATTTCATACCTTGACTTAGAAAGAATGACCTCCTTTCCGGAGTGTTAAGAAGAATCAATCCAGCCCCAAACTGTTGACATTCATTGAGAATAACTTCTTTAGAACGTGGGTTACTGTTGTAAAAGTATTTAAAGCACATTCTTTCACTGTCACTGATAGTAAATCCGTGATTCACACAATTCTCTAAAATGAATTTGATACATAATAATTTATAATTTAATACAATTCTGAACTTCTTGTGCATATACCAATAAAACTCTACATTTCTTATGGAAACGTAAATTGCAATTACAAAGCCTTACCTCTGAGGTTGATGAATGGAGCATTGGATTTGTATGTTTGTATTCCATCGACAGGTTTTGTCGAAGAACTAGCATCCAGGAACTTGTCCCAAATATAACAATCTTTAGATGAATAATGGTACAAGAAAGTTCTACAAATTTCGTATTCCGAGCAAAGTCCTGCACAGGCGACACGACTGTGGGAGGAGGGATACCGAATCAAGCTAGAATCTACAGGAAGTACTCCGTCATATCCGGTCTGTCGTGTGAAGTTAGCAATACGTAAGGTTTGACCTGTGTGGTTTTAAGGTAATGAAAACAAATTATTCGAGTATCGAGTTGATTAAGATTGAGTTTGTCATGTTACTTAAACTTTTATGTTAGTAATGTATGGCGTGTTCATTTCACAGAATAATATATATAAAGATTTTATTTATTCTACTTGATAGTAATTATATATTTTTTAAATATAAAATAATACTTATTTAACAATGAAAAAAATAATTTTATCCAGCCATGGCATTTGCTGAAAAAATATTGAAAACAATTAGATCTACTGAAATATTTGCATAATTATCCTGTACGTTCAAATGTTACAAAATTCCTTTTAAACTAAGAAAAACTTTTCATGACATTTTAAAAACTTGAAGCAGGAAAAAATGCAACTAACATTTAATATGATTAGAAAATAATGAATCAGCATTCTTCTTAAATATTTGTTTTTAAAAATATGAATAACTTAAGACATATTTTTTTAAAATTCAAAATTGCATTACAAAATAAAAGATAAGTTAATTAATGGTTTACCTGAGGAGAGTAGGAACATAAGCAGGATCATCTTCTGCCGGTGTCCATTGGATGTCGGTCTGTATTAGGCTGCTTCAATCCTCCAAGCTTTCCTGTAAGAGTTTATTGATCGAGTTTTATTGCTTCAACCGTCACCCAATGTTTTGTTGATTTTCATCGCTTTTTGTAACAAAATTAACTTAGCGTGACATAATAGAATTATTCAAACTTAGGCCTCTGTTTCACTTAATCATATCGTTTGATTTATTTTATGTCTCACAAGAATGATTTTTGTTAATCGGTATTTATATTTATTGACTCGGTGATAGAAACATACACTTGCAAATAAATATCAAATGTAAAAATGTGTATATATTTTACATGTAAACGTATGAAGTAAAAACTCGATAATAGGCACCCAGTTTATTAAGGACAGATGATACAAACAATTTTTTTCTTTGAAAAAGATTTAATATCATGTCAAAAAATTAGAAAAATGGATGGTTCCTAAAAAATTTTTTCTCCGAAGAACTGGAAAATGAAATAAACTTGGAAAATATTAGTTATATTTCAAAAAAAAAAAATAGACAAATCACATTCGGTAAAGGTTTACAGGTGAAAACAAATTTCAGAATATCTTATCTTGGCGCTAAAAGTGTAATATAAACTTTAGAAAAAAACCAAGCCAGATGAATTTTAAGAGGAAGATAAAAATGACAAAAAATTAGTAATATCGTATAGGCTGATTTTTACCATTAAGCTTTCCCTAATAAAATTCACCTGGGTTGGTAGATTTTTCTTACGTTTATATTACACTTTTAGCACCATGTTAACATATTCTGATATTTATTTTCACCTGTAAGTCTTTACTGAATGTTATTTGTCTCTATTTGTTTTTTCATTGAAATATTACTAATATTTTCCAAGTCTTTTTCATATTACAGGTCTTAGGAGAAAAAATTATAAGAATCATCCACTTTTCTAAACCTGTGACAAGATATTAAATCTTTTTCAAAGAAAAAATTGTTTGTATCAGCTGTCCTTTATATTTAAAACAATTTTTATGGTGGGAAATCGGTTTCATCAGTTAATATATTTTCTCAAAGGTATGTTACGTGTGGTATATAGTACATTTTTAGACTAAAGAAATAGCATTTGATATGAAAAATAAAAGATTATAAAACACGATGGTACTGTTTTTATCACTGGAAACAAAAACAGATCAGTTTTCAGTTTTCAGTTTTATTGAAGTCGAGAGACATACATCTCATAGATCAGACAAACTTTATAACTAACATTTATGATATTCGGAAATATTATTTTTATCATTTATTCCCAGCTCTCTGATTGGCTCAAACTTGATCACATGATTTAGTATATAACAGCATAAAGACTTGAGTTACTATTTATAGAATCTGAAATGCATATCGACTTGAGGTTTCTTAAAATGGAGATAATTTCCGTGAAACAAAATAGTACTGTATTCAATCAAAGCTAATTTAGTGTATGATTTGATGTTTCTAGAAAAAAAATATTTATTTCAACTTTTACTAACTTTTTTCAATGTTCTGTATTTGATGAGACAAAAGAGGGCATTGGATTAGGATTACTTCATATTAATTAAAACATGTTCGATGTGTGTGTCAAATATTGATACAAAACTTAATCAAATAAATGAAGTATTCTGAATAAGTAAATCGTATAAATCACTCCATCAATATAAAGGACACGCATTTACATTAAACGGTGTAATTTATTTTGATCTCTAGTCTCTAATTGTTAAAGGGAGAAAACTTTTCCAATTATTTTCATAATTTGTTTTGTCAATCTATGTAAAAAATAATATAACAAATGTAGCCCTTTAATTCGGTCAATCCATAGATATATCGACTTCACAGAAAAGCATATCGACCTCGCACTTCGTGCTCGGTCGATATGCTTTTCTGTGAAGTCGATATATCTATGGATTGACCTCATCAAAGGGCTATATTTATATAATAATCGAACATTACAAAGACATATTTCCTTTCATCGACACATTTTGTAAATGTTAATTTTCAAAGGAAGTAACTATTGCAATTCAAGGAACTTGAATTTGAGATTTATTGGGGGGATAAATGTATGGAACAGTACACATTTACTGTGTGATTTCAGGTGATTAAAAACAATTCTTGGTTAATATTAAAACAAAATTTCTACAGAATAATAAAATATATGGAGAAAACAAACAGTATTCAAGGCTTTTTAAAAGTCCTTGAAAGAAAATAAATTTTGGAGCAGAGCAATCACGTTTGATCAGGTGCCCTGGAGGAGTGAGCATCCCATGCCTATCAGCCACACCCTCCGTCTGCTCCTTGTCAATATCGGGAAGTAACAGAAAAAATTCATCAGCAATTATGTGTGTTAATATGAAATGGCCTAACAATTATCATGAAAACGTTCAGACAACATTTGACTCAATTACGAATTGTATTTGCTGACAAGGTCATCGAACTTACTTTCAAAGAGACATCTGATATCTTTTTTTCCAGCAACTTGTTTGCCAATAACTCACTTCGTTTTAAATATTGTTCATTCGTAGAGCATGACCTTGCATATGGAATCAACTGAGAGATATAAGTTTACCCCGTATGCAAGTGATGAAGGTACATTGGTGCGTAAGTAAGAGAATTTGACGATTGAAGATTGAAAAGTCATCATGTTTATCATAAAGCTTTGTCGTTAGATTACCTTTAACGTTTACAAAAAAATACGAGGACTGTTCAATAAGTAATATCCTCGGTGCTCTGCAAGAAGCAAAAGACGCTATTCAAGGATTTAGTCTCAATTATTAAATATATTTCTCATATAATTAAAATACATATCCGTAAAAAAGAAATTCCAATTTCTGATTGTTTTTAGAACTCATTTTTTGGTTAGGAACCTTAGTATAGTGGAAAATGGAGATCTTATGATTTCCTTGACTTGTTTCTTCCTTCTGAAGGGTGTTTTTTCAAGTTTGGAAAATAAAACGAATCAAAAGGCGAAAGATCTGGCGAATATTGTCAATGTGAAAAAAAAATAACTCTGCTTATCCATAAAAATCCCTAAAAACTCTTCAGGGCGTGTGGGTTTGGACGCTGTCATGGAGAAATTTAATGTAGTGGATTCCTGATTCTGGTTCCTTCCTCCATTAATCTTTCGATTTTTTTTCAAAAGGTTTGAACAAGACCACTAATATTTAAGAAAATTGCATATAATTCTGTCTTTCTGCTATTGCAATTCTCTGCTCTTCCCAGACCTTTGTTGTTTTTGTCAAGTACATCTTATTGTAAATTTTGTTTCGAGGGTTTTAAGCAATTGATTCAAGTTTCATTATCTGTTTGAATATCAAACAAACGTGGATAACTACAATTACTGATTTTAAAATAATTGTTTAGATATTCTTACATACTTTCATTTTCATTCATTTTTCAAAGCAAAGGGTGACCTTTAAGTAGCTTTTTTTTACTGTCAAACGTTTCTTTAAAACTTTGTGGAATCCCGAGATGATGTCCATCAAATTTTCTATGTGTCTAAAAATCAATCATACATCATCAGTGATTATTTGTCGACATTTGGAAAAACAGTACATTTAGTTGTTATAATTTTTGTTCGCAATGACGGTACCCATTTTTGATGCCCATTATATATTTCTTATTATTCAAAAACAGTACATTTAGTTGTTATAATTTTTGTTCACAATGACGGTACCCATTTTTGATGCCCATTATATATTTCTTATCATTCAAAACCACCTGATCATTTGTCTATAACAGTCATTGGTTGCCGTAAATTTTACAAATTTCAGTGAATATTTCTTTGGGATTCTTAACGAGTTTTACAGCAGCTTTAATGAAGCGTTTGATTTCACTCTAGTTTACTGATTCTTAACCATTCATATTTAATGCAGTGTCTCGAATAGCCCTTGTTTTACAGCTTCTCACGATGAAACTATGTGATGAAAAGTAGTCACATAAATTGTTATAAATTCATTAAAGATTCAATAATGCGATAAATCAGGCTTAATATCATATTTTATCTGTATTGTATGTCATACAGTAATTTATTGAACAGCCCTCGTATCTTATTTGTACTCAATGATGGACTGTTTCTATGAGATGAACCTTTTTAGAATTCTAATTTTCTTTGAAAAATAGCGCGAACATGTAAATCTAAATACTTGTATAAAAGCTGCGCTGCTCCCCATTGTTTATTTGAAATCTATGTCCTGATTTTCTTTTCTTTTCAATCACAAAATTAATATCTGATCCTCACCCAGGAAGGATAACTCTAGTCGCTACCAGTGAAACTGGAGGGAATTAAGGGTTTCCTCTGCGTCTGTCCTTCAGTATATCTGTCTGTCAGTCTGTCCCATTTGGTTTTCCGTATTTCACATGTATTTTCTTTATCGCTACAGATGATGAGCTGATTTTTTTTTGGTATGTCTTCAAATTGATGAGTTATAGATGAAAGAAGAAGGTATGGTTTCCATACAAATTTTCCCTGTGATTTTCTAAAAAATGAAACTGGTGTAAAATTGAAAACTCATCCTTTTTAAATAATTGAAATTCAATGCAGAAAAATTATACAAGTCATTTTTCTCACATGTGTTTTTAAATGCTAATCATGACGTCATAAACATGTGCATTTTCCCGTATTTTCTTAAAAAGTTGCAGAAGACACCAATTTTCAATGATATTTTCTTTCAGATAACATTGTCCACAGGCCTCGCCCACAAAGATCTTGAGGTATGTGATTTGTTTTTGAATTTTGCACAAAATATCAAAAAATTAACGTGGGCGACGGCTGTGGACACTGTTTTCTAAAGGAAAATCACCCTTGGAATGTGCCATTTTGAGGCTTTTTCTGTTGAAAATAGAGAAATGCTTCACATTAATGACGTCATATTTGCAGAATGGTAAACCTTCATGCCATATTCTTTCCTGATTTACCAGAGTCATTTATTTAACTAATATTTAAGCCAATTTCAAAACCTTTTGATGTCATAACATTTTTAGGGCGCAATAAAGCTAAAACCATACCTTCTTCTTCGTATTTCATTTCGCTTTGCTGATTTTTGAGGGAAATGTGATCTTTTTCTTTATTAATGGTTTCGCAAAAGCTTCTAGATATTTAGCTGAAATTTTGATAAATTACGGATCAAGTTTTGAATTGGTTCCGTTTCAATGATTTTGTAGGGTAATACAGCATTTGTTTTTTAAAAAAATATGGGAAATATTTTTTTGAAATCTTATTTTATATAAAAAATTATTGAAACTCCTCATTAATGCATTTGTTTTGTACATTTTTGCACATTCATAAAGTAAACTTTTACCCCAATACTTAAAAACAGCAAAATTTTGAATGAAAAAGAGCCTTCAATTTGTAGAACACTTAATGAAACCTGTCATGCATTTTTGTTCATAAGGTATTTATGAATTTTGTTTTGGTATCCAGTATAGGTATGGTAATTCAAATCATTTTCTTTTTTTTTTCTTTTTTGGAATATTTAAAACTGAAATATGATTTTGAAAAAAATTCTTCTCTCAGAAGGTGGACTATGGGTTTAATAAGTTGGATAACTACTTGTAGAATTCAATACTACTTCCTTCAAACCAAAATCTAAATAATGAACCTTACAAAGCCATTTTTCCTGCTTTGTCAGCAGGGACCATTACCTTACGACCGATACATTTACAATATATTATTAACAATAAGAAATGTTTTGACATTTTGTATGAAGATGATGAAAACCAACTTTTTTATTTTTTAAAGAAAGAAGCTCAAAAAATTATTTATATGAAAAATACTAGCATCAGTCAAATTCGATTAATAATAAATTATATTTAGTTATAAGGCCTTTGTATTAACCATAGAATTTTTAAATGTTTACTTTAAACAAACTATTGTTTAATATGGTTTCATCAGCTTGCCTCATTTGTTCGAACGTAGAGCATGTTCTTGTGTATCGATTTAACTAAACTTCATATAATGGTATATTGCAACAAAAATAAGGGAAGACACAGATTTCAAAAATTAATAAACAAAATCAAAGTTTTGAAACCCATTAAAACAACGTCATATATTTACAAACTTTTATTACTTTGGAGAACCATATTTAACTTAGGAATTCAAGTATATTTGTTAACGGATATAAATATCATGAAAATGAAGCTTGAAACTTACGTCCAATAATTGGAAGATATAGAAAAAATACAAAGTATAGGTCGTGTAAAGGGAACAATATAATAGTGCGTGAAAGTAATAATTATACAGTAAATATACTGTCTAAGGTATTTCTTGATCATCAGCCAATTTATCGTAAGGTTTCATTGGAATATCAGTATCCTTCAAGTCAGTTTGTTGTAGATTGATAAAAGAATTGACACCTCGGCTACCTTGCCACCTCTGGATTTCCTCAATTGTGGAAATGCTCACCCTTTTCATCATTTCCTTTCCTAATTTATTTCTACAGGAATACAGTTTATCCAAGAATCTATACTGCTTTTCCATATGATACTCCGGATAAGATATTGATTTTAAAATAACGTCATCGAAAACCTGATCGACTATCGAGTTAAGATTGGAATAAGGCAAATTCAATTCCCCTTCATACATGTGAAACATTATAAACATTCTTGACATCCGTATTTTCCTATATAACGTTTTATAGTTCATTTTCTTGTGTCTAATTAAGGAAAATATTTGAATACATTTTATACTTGTATCTAAATGTAAAGATTTGTTTAGATTCAAACAATTAAATTGTTTTAAGAAATTGTTTAGTATTACAATGTGACAGGAATACCTAAATTGAAATTCTTTTGGATTTTCTTCCATACGTTGAATGCCAGCAAGATTTTTGTCGAAATTCTTTGAATAAAATTCTTTCTGTTTTATTTTATCATGAATGTGCGATCGATTCATGGCAGTTTGTAAATCAAACACCGATTTACGTCCAATTGTTTTGACAAATTTTCGAAGAAATTTAAAGAATTCAGTCTCCATCTTTGACGCACAAAATGCTATCCCGTGAAAATTCCTCTCGTTCAAAATCCTATATCTGCACTTTGTTTCGATAGAATCTTTTGGAAAAATAAACGGTTTAAAGTCCAACATTGTTTTAAGGAAAAGTGTGGTTAAAAATGATGGGATTTTGTATGTCCATGGTATATTTCTCCGCAGAAAATGATGATTGTAAAAAAGCGTCAAATGGTCAGATGTTAGTCCAATTGTGTTTTCACAGTCCACTACAATGGTACCAAACAACCTTTCAAATTCTTTTGAAATAACGAACAAACCTTTTGCTGCCACAAGATGTATAAAACTTATTTTACTAGTATGTGAACAGATTTGATTTGGTTTCATTTTCATAAACATATCTGTCTCATTTTTAAGACTTATTGAAATCAAGTCATAATCAAATGATGCCATTGTTATTTCGAAACGTTTTACGGAGGTCTTTCTGAAATCATAAAACATGATTACAAATTCTCTTATTATGTTTTCTTCCCTAAAACATGGTGTATATTCTACCAAGACTTCCAAACTGTTTTTTCCGTCACGTGTTTCAGCCGTTGGTGACATTCCCAGGTTTGTGAGAATGATATATGCCAAATAATTCCCTCCCATTACAGACCTGTGAAGGAGGTTATAGCCCTTATCATCAAAGCACAAATCTAGAGACTCGGGATCAATTTGAAACATCTGTGTAAAATCAAAGAAAATTTGTTTCCAGAATACTCTGTTTTCATCTTGAACAATTTCGTGCAAAACTGAGTTTTGAGTGCACTGAAATCTCATTTTTCTCAAAAAATGGAATATTAACGGATTAACAATTTGGTGCCGAAAAAGATTCTTCATAGATTCTATTCCTTTACTGTGTGTATATTCATTGAAATCGAATGGGAAGTTAAAGTAGAGGATACCTAATAAATTAGCATTATTCTTCTGTAAGCTATAATTTATATATTTCCCAATAGAACGCTGTACTAACTGTCGAGATTTTGGTATATTTTTCAATATGACATAGATCAGATATTCATGATGGATAAATATTTCAAGACGGTAATCTTCACAATTAGAATCATCTGCGAGAAGATATATATTGCAATGTTCAACAATTTTGATATTTTCCTGGTAAAGTATTGGCGTGTATTTAAAGGTCATCTCTATTATACTGTCACCGTTGACGTCCAGTATATCAAAAACCTTACTCCAAAAGTTTGTAGGTAGCTTCAGTTTAAGGTAAAGACTCACAAAATTTAAATTTCCGTTTGCGCAAGCATAGTGCAGCGGGATCCGATTGTAAGCGTCTTTGAAAAGTCCTTCGTCCTGTAGAAGATTTCTAAGGTTATTCATATGGTATATATTGGATATCGATATAACAAGTTTAGTTGGCTCATTGTAATATTTTACTCCACTGGCCAAGTAGTGGCTCACGTATTTGTTTTCATTGTCATGAGAGGGTTTTGGATAATGGGAAAGTAAATGATTAAGAACATCATACTGGTTACAAATGGCTGCCGAGTGTAGAGGAGTTGAACCATTTAATGCAATAATATCGAACACAGCTCCAAGATTTTTCAGTGAATCTATCATTTCGACATTTCCTTTACAACAAACATGGTGTAAAGGTGTTGCACCACTGCTATCTCTATCAGTCCAATTCCACAAGCCATGGAGTAGTCCAATGTTAAATATTTCCTTATTCCAGTGGTATGCCAAAAAATGTGATAGTGTAATGTTGTATGGGCACAGATTATCCATGTATTGTTTTCTTTCACTTTTGTGAAGATCGAGTTTTTCTATTCTACTCCTTTGATATAAACATCTTGAAGAAATAGGTATGCGTTTTGAAAGAATGAGCTCAAATAAATCAGGTCTATCAAATTTCATTGCCGTGAACACGGGCGTCCTACCACCAGCTTCTCGGCATTTCAAAGTATTGAAAGGCTGGCTTACTAACCGTTGAACAATTTCTCTATATTCATATTGGACAGCAATCTCTAAAGCTGTCTCACATCGAACTAATCGTCGATCGTCTTTGAAGATGTAGTTCACAGTGCGTAGATCGTCTATATTATCAATAACTTGGAGTCGAGTTTGGTGATATAAGGTCCAGTACTGTGAAGAGTTACAAGGCAGACATGAGTCTACTGCACCGTGATATAAAAGTAGATCAACAATGTTAGAATGTCCATTCGCGGCAGCTAGATATAGTGAATGGTTAAGACTGGCAGAAAATTTTGAATTATATCTCAATAAGAATTCTCGGACGACATGTATATGACCATTTTCAACTGCCAAATGAAAGGAATTTGAACCAAAAGCTGTTTTATGCATAAGATCTGCATCAGATGTCAGAAGAGTTTGAACTGTCTTGAGATGTCCATTTTGTGAGGCAATATTTAGAAGACTATATTTCCAAAATGCTAAAGTTTTACAAAATTCCAACATGTAGACAGACTCGTTTATAAATCTTGGGCCCAATCGGACAAAATTCACATTTGCATTGCGTTCCAGAAGTGCTCTTAAAGTTTGGTGATTCCCATAAGCAGCTGCAACATACGATGCTGTCACATTACCACTATCTATTTCATCCAGTTTTCGAGATGAAAATAAATCCAAAAGGAGGTTCATCACAGAATATGAGTTAAATTGGACAGCAGCCTCGTGAAGAATGTGTTTACGACGAGCAAATTTCTTGACATACTTCTTGCCGTCCTCTAAGAACTTTAACTTGATATTTTGATCTTCAGAGCAAGAGACGTATTCTACTAAGTGTAAAATGCTTACGTTGGAAAAAGACCCTTGTCTATCAAGTATATTTAGATAGTATTTTGCAAACAAAATGCATCCATCCTTTTTTGAAATATAAAAGTCCTCCTTTCTCCTTTTGGTATCTGTTAAATATAATGCCAAACTTTTATGCACGAAAGATATTTTCCCTTCATATTGGCGTATAAAATGACTTAATTCCTTTCCGAATATCCTCATTACCTCCACCGTTTCCTCTTGACCGATGTCTGCAACTTCTATTAACTCGTCTTCAGACAAGGGCTCCACTGCGCAACATAAGACTTGAAAGATTTTTCTAGCAGCCCCAAACATTTTTCTATCTTGAAAGATCCTATTGAGTTGATCGTTGAATAATATTTCAAACGTTGTAAAGCTACCTTGTACAGAAATGTTTTCTTCTAACCAGGTTGGAAGAGCTTTACTCAGTAACAGCATGTTTCCTTTTGTATAATGTACAGCTCTTCTTATGGAATTCCCCAGATTTGAAGCTTTAAATACCTCTTTAAAGTGGTTTTGGTTGCTTGAAGACCATCCTTTCAGTTGCTCGTTTATATATTTTTCAGCATCTTTGTAGTTCTTGGGATCTAACGCACTCTTTTCGAATACGTTCAACTGAGTTTTTGCTATTTGTATTTGAGATATATTCCTGGACGTAATTAGAAATTTAAAGCTTACAGGAAACTTCTGAAGGCGTCTCCATAGTATATAAAAAATATTACGGTTGCCATAGTCGATACATTCATCTAAGCCGTCAATGACGACAATGTATTGGTTTTCATCTTTATCTAAATCACAAATAGCATTCAAAGTTTTTAGAATTAAAAAGTCGAGACAACCTTCTGGGTCGTCAGTACATAAGTCTTGCTCAATGTACCTATGAAAATTGGAATTCTGTTTCAGAACTTTTAAAAATCCTGGAACTCGTTTTGCAAAACCTCCTGCCATGTTTTTCACGAAATTGCCAGGAGAAAGAGTCTTTCGAGAATCAAAGTTGCACAAGTGGTACACAACGATACGCTCATAAATCCAATTTCCGGGTAGGCGTTTATCGCTCTGGCAGACCAGATGGGAAACTAGGGCGGATTTTCCATAGCCCATTTCTGCAATGAATAGCACGCCTCTTCTTGAGAAGTGCATCGTTTCATCCAGTTCATTCAAAAGCCATTCACGACCTATCAGCTTTTCATGTTGTGATCTGTAGAAGTCCATGTCAATCTCCAAAGTAAATGGATATTCGTAAGTCGTATTTTTGCATCTTGCTTCAACTAAATAAGAAAAAAAGCAAAATTGTTATCATATATAGACGAACAGTAATCAACGAGATCTGTCTAGTTGCATAAATTGTAAAATAATCATGAAATTTATGTATATATTAATACAAGTTACTGAGAAAAATAAAATTAAATTTTTGTTACCTTGTTTCGTTTGAAAAAAAGTGTCCAAATGAAAAATGAACATTTTTCATGATTTTACACACAATGCTAAAACAATTGTTTTGACAAATTAAAACAATAAACAATGAAATGCATTGAGTTCATATATCATGCAGTATCCATTCTTTTCTTTAAAAATGTAAAGAAGATTGAGGTAGCCTTTAATTGTAGTATTAAGTAATAGAGGACATTAAATTTTATTTTGTATAATTATCACTAACTCGCTATAGATTTACAAAACATGAACAAATAATTGTTGCATTGTTAATGTTTCTCAAAATATATACTTCTTTTATTCTAATGAAAAAAGTTAATTAACACACAATGCCGTTTAACGTATAATAAAAAAAATACAGGCCCTGGATATTGAATATCTAAAGCATTGTTTTCCATAGTGTTCATGCATGTTCTTCATCATATAACTATAGCCCTCCTGGACACATTATTACAGGTGACGTAAATATAGTTAATGATGAAGACAATAATTCAGTAATTTTAAAAGGTCTTATACATGTAAGTAGGGATCCTCCAACTGAGGTCGTTATTTCAGAAATATTATGTACTCTCAGTCTGTAGAAGGTAACGCCAGGTGATGGGCCAGATATTAAAAAAGAAGACATTAGTTAATAATGAGGAACTTAAATCATTTAATGATGAAGACATAAAATCAGTAATTTTAAAAGGTCCTATAAATAAGGAACCCCGATCCTCCAACTGGCGTCGGTATTTCAGAAATATTATGAACTCTGTAGAAGATAACGCCAGGCGATGGGCCAGATATGAAATAGAAGACGTTGACATTTTGTCAGAATGGATTAAACGCATCAAATCTATGTTACAATTGCGTATTAAATGATTGAGGGGCAATATGGAAACCATCTATCCTTCTTTATTCGATAATCCAGAAGTGAAAAAAGAATTAAATTATGAGGCGCCGTTTTGGTATTCACTGCCAAAAAGTGATATTACCTATTCGAATATGATGACTTTAAACGAGACTGCATGCTGATATTCTTGTTTCATCAACTTGTCTGTCAATAACTTACGTCGTTTTAGAAACTGTTCATACGTAGAGATATATAAACTCCATATGCAGGTGATGAAGATATATTGCTGCATAGGTAAGGGAAGTTGACGATAGAAAAGTTAAAGTCATCGTGTTGATCATACAGCTTGGTTGTAGATTACCATTAACGTCTTTTTCAAGTTAAATATCCAAGTATGAAGTAGAAGAACTTGGATTTATTTCTACAAGTGGTAAACCAGCTTATACTCATAGTTCCCTTTCAACGGAAGATATTCCTTAAAACCACATGTCAGTTTTGAACATTTTTAAAATTCCAAACAACCAAAATGAATTTGAATTACTATATCTGGATTCCGAAACTTCATAAAAATTCTTACAAAGATACATAGCGAGTTTCAGTAAATGTTCAACCAAGCCTCTTTCTTTACTCCTCATTAAGATATTCACAGTAGCGAAGGAGAAATTTCAAGAGCATTGTACAACAATATACACTGTAGTATTTCTGTTTTCGAGAAGTGGTATAAATCAGAAGTGGATACTTAAAAAATTCCAAGGAATATTTGAAAAATATGAAATCACAAGATTCTACCAAAATCAACAGCTTGAAATAAAACTTACGACCATTCAACTTTATACAAAACCATTCCCCACGATAACTTAAAGTCCAGGCTTTTTTTATACCATCCACAGCTACTTTTTCCATAAAAATGGAATTTACTTATGTTGCCATTGGTTACTGGTCATTTGCAAAATTATTTTGTTAAAAAACATTCTGCATGATTGTACACAAAAGTACTTTGAAGTTGACATCAAAGAGATGCTTAAGTTTCCGGTTGACAATATCTATGTGAATTTTGGAGACCAGATTTTCCAAAAATCTATTGGAATTCCTATGGGTACCGATTGCGCCCCGTTATGCAAAAGCAGATTTATTTTAATATCTGTATTCATATGAAGCAGAATTTTCCCCTGTCTTATACATGTAAGTGAAAAGACGAAAACACTTATGGCCTTCAACTCGACATTTAGATATATCGACGACGCATCGTCAATTAACAATGATTATTTCCATTCTAATATCGATACAATATATCCCGGTGAGCATGAGATAAAAGATATCATAGAGTCTGAAAAATCTGTTTCATTTTTGGATATTTTACTTAAAAAAGATGTTAAAGCTGAACAGGATTCATGAAAGGAATGCGACCGCCGTTTTTGTTCCGAGAAATGCTATACCTGCAGACCCCTATATAAAGGACAGGACTATTCAGTGTTATCAGTCGACACTGGTGTAGACGGACGTATGCTATAGAGAACTCGGTAGAGACAATAATAACGTAATACTTCGTCTAATGCAGGAAAGTAAGATACCAAACAAACTTACAATTATAGTTGCACAGGTCATTGCAGTATACAAACAAACACAGATACACGTAACTGAAATAAAATTTAAACAAGGTAATGCAAGATAACCCGCACGAACACGGGTCGCCATTCCACGCCGATACCAATGACAATAAAGCAATCAGGTGTGACAAATCTGAAGTGTATTCCCTGGTGTTAATGTATCATAGATAATGTGATCGAAAATGGCGTATGCTTATTTACGAGTCGTGTTCAGTTTTAATGGTAATCTAACAACAATGCTCTATGATAAATGTGATGACTTTAACTTTTCTATCGTCAACTTCTCTTATGATACAGTAATATCTTCTTCATCAACTCCATACAGGGTTTATATATCTCAGTTGATTCGAAACGCAAGAGCATGCTCTACGTACGTACAAGTTTTAAACAAGGTAAGTTATTTACAAACAAGTTGACGAAACAAACAACATTCTCTTTTAAAGTCATCATATTGTAAATTCAATGGTCGATACATGGACCTTGTTAGTAAAAACAATTTATCATAGAGTCAAATGCTGAATGACATTTTTCATACAAATTGTTAGTTTATTGTTATAAGATTTGGAAAAATTCTGTTTCATATGAATACAGATATTAAAATAGGTCACTAAAACGTAAATCAGTATTTGACTCAATGATAAATTGTATTTGCTGACAAGGTCATTGTATCGACCATAGAACTTACGAAATGATGATTTTAAATTCTTCTTTCATCAACTTGTTTTTCAATAACTTCCCTCGTTTTATCTTTTATCTCAGTCTCACCAGGATATATCGAATCAACATAAGAAATTACCATCGTTAATTGATAATATGTCCTTGAAATATCTACCGAAAAAGTTTCATGTATTTCCAGTTTGTCTCATGCTGGAGTTTGGGCCTACTGTTAGGATTATTAAAGCAATGAATTGTCATTTTTTGAAAGATGCAGTCTCATAACTGCAATGGTGTGTCCAAACAAATTGAGTAACGCGCGTTATGAAAATTTGTTTGCACATACCAATGCAGTTATGAGACTGCATCTTTTAAAAAATGATAATTCAATGCTTATATTTACATTTTTTAGCCCCTGTATTTTCCGCAATTTAGATTTTTTAAAAATTAAAATTCCAGCCTTATCCTTCATGTAAGTTGCAATTGATAGAAATCCAAACTTCCCGCCAGAGTTCGTTTGCTCACAAACCAAAATTCGCAAATGAAAATAGTGCACAATAAAACAGATAACAATAATCAAAGCTTTCTTCATTTTTCAATCTAAAATGATAAACTATATTTTTGCAACAAAGAAATACAAATGAATAGTATTAAAGACATTATTTTTTCGCTTTGTTTAAACTGTAATGGCGTAGTCCCTGTATTCATACGCATGAGGACTTCGGTGATTGGGTCTTGTGTGTTGTGTGTATTTATCACTTGCTTTTTATTAGAGTCAAACAAAGTAAATGTAAATATAATATATTACATCCTCACAACATCAAGAGTTCTGAGTCTTGCAGTTGGACCCCGGGATCCAAAGTCGTGATGACCTCAAAACCCCTGACGCTGTGAGAATGAATCTTTTATAAACATTACTTTACATAAGAATATAATTATATAAAACTCTTCAATTTAACTCAATTCAATATAACAATTAATAGTTAAAATAACATATCAAACGCACCGTGTATATCCCAACATGCGGGGTGTATACTATGTTGTGCGCGGGGTCTATACTTCCGAAGCGAGAGAAAGGGGGTCGAGGTACGTTCTTTGTCCGTTTTCTCAACTTACGGATATTTTTCGCCAGAAAGCATGTCCCGACGGAAGAAAGCATTATCTAAGGAGTATATGGGTACCTATGAATCCACTGGACACCTAGTTTTATCAAACACCTCAACAAATTCCGAGGATCGGAGCAAGATTGACGCTACACTGTGTTTGATATTATTGTTAAATTTTATACATGTTTACAATATACTAGTACATGGTTGTACAAATTATCTGTAAATAAAACAGTTCGTATATAAAGATATTGACAAAAAATCAGTGTTATGTCCGGGGTGTATGCAACATGTTGTACACGGGGTCTATACCCCATATTTTTCCAAGGATTGTTAATGCGAAGTATCAATGGAAATATTATTCACACAGGTTTATAAGCGACAGATAGTGTTGATAAAAGAGATAGTGTTGATAAAAGACCATAATACTAATGCCAAACCAAACAGTTATTTCCATAAACTTACTGAAGTATAAAACAAACTACATTTAAAAA
>PRKT01001078.1:54957-68298 GCA_003671525.1 Saccostrea glomerata | reverse complement strand
GGGGGGGGGGGGGCAAAGTACACAGCATATAGATACTACATGAAGGAGAACATTTTTTGCTTTAAAGTACCGGTCTTTTAAAAAGTTTATTAAAAATTAATTAAAAAGTTAACAGAATTATGAGAAAATGTTAATGTTCAAAATGATGCATATGTGAAGTATTTATTAAGGAAGGATCTGAATAAGGTGCCTTTAAATCTAAAGAAGGGATGGATTGTTGGTCTTCACATTAAACAGTTAAACAAAGTATCCTGTAAATTTACTTCCAAATGCATGCAAAGCCAAAAGTGAACGTGTATCAATTTTTTCCAGCAAATCGAATTCATGAACCAGAAGTTGAGCTATTACAAAACTGGAAAATAATTTTTAAAAAATTAATTAAACTTTCATAAAAGTCAATCGTTAAGTAAAATTTTAAATGATATTTCAGACAATGATACTATAGAGTAAAAAGAAAGGGGTATACACCCCGTGTACAACATGATGCATACACCCCGGACACAACATTGATTTTTCGTCAATATCTTTATATACGAACTGTTTTATTTACAGATAATTTGTACAAACATGTATATTGTAAACATGTAATGTAAACCAACTTTTATTCGCGTGCGAGAAATTTTCGCAAAGTTCGCGAGAGCCTCGTCATCGCGAATATTTCTCGCCACGAACCGGTTCTTAAAGTCTATGTGTCTATTTAAAAAAACCTAAGTAGGCTTTATCGCAAAATTAATCGTCGCGAACTAGTTTATCCCCGGTAAATCGCGAAAGAAAGTCGTCGCGAATAAAAGTTGGTTTACAGTATTTAACAATAATATAAAAGCGATGATAAAACAAAGCTTTGTTCTGATATTTGATCATAAACACAGTGTAGCGTCAATCTTGCTCCGATCTTCGGAATTGTGTTGAGGTGTTTGATAAAAAAAAAAAGAGGTGTCCAGTGGATTCATAGGTACCCATATACCCCTTAGATAATGCTTTCTTCCGTAGGCACATGCTTTCTGGCGAAAAATATCCGTAAGTTGAGAAAACGGACAAAGAACGTACCTCGACCCCCTTTCTCTCGCTTCGGAAGCATAGACCCAGCGCACAACATAGTATACACCCCGCATGTTGGGATATACACGGTGAAACGTGTCTTAAAGCAATGTCGTCATTTAAGTGATTATTTAATTAGACTCCATTTCTTTTTAATCATTTTAAGTTGGGTTTTTTTCAGTATATTATGTTGGTTTTTTTTAAATATCTGTACATAATATCAGGATAAGCTTACCCTTTTCTTCAAAACCGCCAAAGTTTCTTATTATGAAAGCAATAACCAGTATAGTCAGAGAGAGTCCGAGCAGCAATAAGTTTCGTTTTGGAAAACTTCTTATTCTAGTTTCAGGTTCAGGAATGGACAAAAACTCATCGACGTCTGCAATACAAATGTCTGTTATACTTTCAAAAACGCGACATGCTTCAATGTCCACCAAACTTAGGTTTTCATTTGCCTGTAATGCTTTTAACTTATTCACAGTTATTAAAGCCCATTCATAAGTTTTGTGAGAAGGGTGTTGAAAGAACTGTATTAAAGAACGGATCGATTTTTTCAGTCTTTCTTCTGTTAGATATTACAAAGTCCTCTGTGTGAGCAAAGTCAATATTTCTCACTTGACGAACAGACTCTAGAAGTCTGATGTTATCTCCTACTATAAAATATCTACAGTTCTGTAAGATAGAAAGCATTGTCTGAATGTCATATTTGAAGGTTCCCGCGTCACGGACATATATACGACACAGTTCTATCCTCGCCTTCACAGGGTCATTCCCTGACAGTAAAGATACGTCAATGTCCTGCCATTTCACTTTGTTTTTATGTGAGGAGAACCGCATCAATTTTTCTATTTCATCTTTCCACTGAACACAAGTCCCGCACCACTGTTTCCTATCTGTATATTGTTTGCTACACAACTGAGAACAGACCGTTGTTGAGCTTAGCTTTCTCTTCAAGAGTTTGTAGACATCGTCCATACAGTGGTCAACATGAGTTTTAAGACCAACAGTGGAATATTTCAAAGCTTGGATCAAAATAAGGAAATTTCGCTCTTCTGCTGAGTAATCATCCATTCTAAGTGAGGTTCAACAACCGAATTAAAAGGATTGAAGACGCATAAAAGGCGCCTTTTTACGGGTCATATTAACTTTTCGGTTCATCAAACTTTGGAAGACTTCCATGTCAGCTTTGTGTAGTATCAATATAAACCATAAATGCAATCGTTTAATTTGTCTGCAGTTATATTGAGCATAAGTAAAAGGTGTCTGAAAGAAGTTAGGCTGAACTAAACCAGCCCGTATCCCTAAAAAAAATGGAAGCTCATTGTCATAAACACAGAGCAACAAAAGACGAATTAATCTAGAGAAAGAGAAAAAAACAAAACAGTGTTTTTATGTTAATAAAATATATTTTCAGATGAAAAACTCTTTTGACATCTTATACAAAAAAAAATAGATACTGATTACAGAATATACATGATTGAAGCCTTGTTAGCTCGGACGGAGATCCCAGGAACAAAAAAGCTGAATCCTCCAACACATTTCAAGATATATTGACATTCAAGATACTGATGTTCAACTGTATTAGATAACATGTTTTAATGCTCCAGTCACAAATTTTTATACGAGCCATTACAATTATAAAAAGTATATACTTCAGTCAATACTTTTATTAATATATTACAATAATTAGTATTTACAATAAAATCTCAGGTGAGGAACCCTGAGGATTTGAACACAGTCCTCATGATTTCTTCCTGCTCTGTTGTGATTGGCTGTAATGGTGACCTTACTGGGCCTCCATAGTAACCAAACCACTCCATGGCAACCTTCAGACCTGGTACACCAAACCTCTTGGTTACCTAAAAATTCACATTTCAATGTCAGAAACATAATAGGGTATGAATGCTTTTATGTTGTCCATGCACTGTTGAAGACACCAACTTCCCTCAACATACACCTTTACATGTGTAAATGTTGTTCAGTTTAAAAAACACATCAATCTGGTATTGCAGAAATAACCAACTAATGTATTGTGCTTGATACTTTTTGCATCATATTAATTAATTAACATGCATGTATATACTCAACAACAAAAAAAGAAACACATATTCAGATTTAACATGATAATTTAAGTTTTCAGATTAAACCTAATTAACTTTAAAAAGTGATTTTAGAGTGTGTTGTGATAAAAATCAAACATGTCCTATGTTCCAAATTGACAAATTAAGTTGATGTCATTGACGTTGCCTCCAAAGTCTATAAGCATACATCCTAACCAAACCATATGTTCTTTGCGACCTCTCAGCACTTGTGGATTTCCAATGTACAGACGTCGTGCACGAATACCAGCTCCTCTCAGTCTATTGCGAAAAATTTGTGCATTTTATGCTTATTTCTGCAGTTTGTACAGCAGTTATGAGTCAATTACCCAGGTGCTGAAGGAGGATCTGACGGTCGTTACTGGGTGTGGTAACCCACAGAGGCCAGTTCTTGGTCTGTCATCCATGTTCCTAGCTGGTGGAGACGTGCGTTTAACTGCAGGAAAGCGGATTGATGTACACCAGTTGCAGTTGCAACTTCCAGTTGCATAGGTCCGGTTAGTGTAATTGTTAGAACCTTGTTGCGTTCATCTTTGTTTAGGCCGCAACATTGCAATTAAAGCAAAAATATGGGTTTAATAGGAGTGTTTATTGTTTCTCTAAATCCAAAAAATAGACTCCTGATTTACAAGAAATCATGCAAAACACTATTTTCATAAACATGAATAATCAAGGGAAATAATTCAACAATTGGGGTTTTAAAGCCCATGATGTACTTTAAATAGGTCACAGGTATCAAATGATAACAAGAGGTCCATGGGCCACATCACTCACCTGGGCACTGTGGCTGGGAAAAAGTAGAAATTGGTTTATTATTGAATAGTTTATATCCAAAAGTAGTCCCATGACCAATCATGGCTTTGCTATTCTTGATAAGATGATTTTTAAAGAATTTTCCTAATGCTTCCATATAAATATGATCAATTATGGCTTAATTATTCATGATAAGAAGATTTTTAAGAATTTTCATATTTATTTCTATGTAAAACTTTGATTGGCCATTGTGGCCCTGCCCTACCCCCAGGGGTCATGATTTGAACAAACTTGAATCTACACTACCTGAGAATGCTTCCATATAAATATGATCAATTATGGCTTTGTTATTCTTGAGAAGAAGATTTTTAAAGAGTTTTAATATATATTTCTATGTAAAACTTTGGTCGGCCATTGTGGCCCCGCCCCTACCCCTGGGGGTCATGATATGAACAAACTTGAATCTACACTACCTGAGGATGCTTCCATATAAATATGATCAATTATGGCTTTGTTATTCTTGAGAAGAAGATTTTTAAGAAATTTAACTTTGATTGGCTATTGTGGCACCACCCTACCCTGGGGGGTCATGATTTGAACAAACTTGAATCTACACTACCTGAGGATGCTTCCCCATAAGTTTCATCTTTCCAGGCACAGTGGTTCTAGAGAAGATTTTTAAAAGATAGCTCTGAATTAATTCCCAATTATCTCCCCTTGAATGAGGGCGAGGCCCTTCATTTGAACAAACTCGAATCCCCTTCACCTAAGGATGCTTTGTGGCAAGTTTCATTGAAATTGGCCCAGCGGCTCCTGAGAAGAAGTCGAAAATGTGAAAAGTTTACAATGACGACGACAGACAATGGACAAATTGTGATCAGAAAAGCTCACTTGAACCTTTGGCTCAGGTGAACTAAAAAAAATAGTTGTTCCATATACTTTTTAAAAATTTCTTTGAAGAGTTAAACAATATGCATTTCTTTTTTTGTTGAGTATCATGTTCACAGTACACAGATCTTAAAGGTGCTTGAACACAGATTTGAAGCTAATATTTTCTCAAATTTTCAGAACTTTTATGTTCATTTAGCCTTTCGCATGGAAATATAATAAAAGACTTATTTTATCTGGAAATAACCAACACTAGAAAGAATGAATTCTTTATAACATTGCAATCTGGCCCCTTTTTAAACAAGGATTTTTACCTTTTAGAACTAGAACATTGACATATTTCTGTTATTTTTCAAGATAATGATATCTACATATTCAAGAAATCAGAAATTATACACCAAGAAAATAACAATGAATGAAGTTAACTCACACATGCATTGGGAGCGACAATTCTCTGTTGTAATTTTGTGGCTTCCTTCATCTTTCCCTCTTTATAGAGTTGCTCTAAATCACAGAGTTCCTGTCCAAGCATGTTAGCGGCCCCACATACCCCACCTACACAGCCTACAAAATAGTGTCATACTTAATCACAGAGTTCCTGTCCCAGCATGTTAGCTACCCCACACACCCTGTCAACACAACCTACAAAACAGGGCTCTATCATACAAACAACCAATTCCTACTACACAACAACAAATCATTGATAGTCTCTCACCCCATCAACACAACCTACAAAACAACAAATTTTTGCTTGTCTCTACAACCCCACACACACCCCACCAACAATCATACCAAACAACAAATCATTACTAGTCTCTACACCCCCCCACACACACACACACAAACACACATCCACCAACACATCCTACAAAACAATCATACAAAACAATAAATCAATGTTAGTCTCTACAACCCACCAACACAACCTACAAAATAGAGTTGTATCATACAACCTAGCAATTACTACTGCACAACAACAAATCATTGCTAGTCTCTACAACCCCAATAACACAACTTACAATGCATATGTAAAAATACATAAGGTTATCAGATCCCACATGCATAGCTTACAACATACAATTCTATCACTTTTGAATCTGAAGTTGTAGATCTCATCCATGCAACCTATGAAATACAACTTTATCCCTAACAACACAACCTACAATACATACTTGTATCAGCTTCCACATACAGCACTTTCAACACACAATCATAATGGTATGATACCTAGTGCATCAAAAGACATCCATGCAACAACAACAAATTGTTTCTTCCAATGAATGAGATCCCAATTACTCACTGTGGAACATACATGTACATTGGTATCAGACACAGAATATTCTATCTTTCAGATCCCACCAAAACAACAACACATATTTGTTTTAGTTGTATCAAATCCAACTCTCTAATCTTGTATCACATACTTTTAAGCTACATAAAAACCTTTTCAATTGATGGACAAAAGAAATTTAGACAATAAGGATTTCATATACTTAAAATTTATAATGACTTTTCCATTTGTGGTATGGAGGCAATGTGACAGATAAGACAAGGGTTTTACTTATGTCCCCTGATCTCTATACAGGTGCTTTATAATTACCAACTGAGTCTTTAATTTGGCAAATCTGCCTGACCACCAAACAAAAGCACAATATTCGTTTTATTAATACCCAGGATTTAGAAATGCAAATCACACTTAAATATACAAACCCACAAGATAAGCCGGCAGCAAGAAGCCTGCAGACCCTGCCATTATCTGAAATTCTTTACCCTGAGTCTTGTACACCAAATTTGCAAGCTTAGCTATCTGTAAAAAAAAAAGTAAAAAGCACAATTATCAAGAATTGAAAAAATAAAAATGATCAGTTTTTATAATTATGTAGAAATTGTAAATTCTAAGCTCTTCACTTCAAGCTAAGAAGAAGATTTTTTAACAAAAACAAAGAACAAAATTCTGCATTGCAAAACTTATTTTTTTCCTTTGAATTCAATTTTAAGCACTGAAAACGTCAAAAATCAAAACTGAACCCTCAATGTCAAAGTCAAAACAATGGGCCACATCGCTCACCTGAGAAGCTCTGACCATTCTGTTCTTTACCACATTTCCCCCTTGCAATACATAATGCAACCCCACCCTACCCCCACTGATCATAATTTAGACATTTTGAAATCTACACTACCCCAGAATGCTTCCATGTGCACATAAGTTTCAGCTTTTTAGGCCCAGTGGTTCATGAGTAGAAGATTTTCAAAGAATTTTCCCATATACATGTATTTCTATGTAAAACTTTGATTCCCCATTGTGGCCCCGCCCTACCCCTGGGGGTCATGATTTGAACAAGTTAGAATCTACATAACCTTTGGATGCTTCCATATAAGTTTCAGCCTGTCTGGCACAGTGATTCTTGAGAAGAAGATTTTCAAAGATTTTTTCCTATATATTTCTATGTAAAACTTTGATTCCAAATTGTTGCCCCGCCCTTCCTCCAGGGATCATGATTTGAACAATTTAAAATCTACACTTCCCCAGGATGCTTCCACATAAGTTTCAGCTTTTCTGGTTTGGTTCTTGAGAAGAAGATTTTCAAAGATTTTTCCTATATATTCTATGTAAAACTTTGATTCCCCATTGTTGCCCGGCCCTTCCCCCTGGATCATGATTTGAACAATTTAAAATCTTCACTAACCCAGGATGCTTCCACATAAGTTTAAGCTTTTCTGGCCCAGTGGTTCTTGAGAAGAAGATTTTTTAATGACCCCACCCTATTTTTTTTTTCTTGATTTCTCCCCTTGACAGGGGACTTGGTCCTTTATTTTAACAATTTAAATTCCCTTCACCAAAGGATGCTTTGTACCGAGTTTGGTTAAAATTGGCCCAGTGGTTCATGAGAAGAAGTCGAAAATGTGAAAAGTTTACAGACGGACAGACAGCTAGACAGACTGACGGACAGACAAAATGTGATCAGAAAAGCTCACTTTAGCCTTCGGCTCAGGTGAGCTAAAAAATGGGAACATTTGCCTTTCTCAAAAATTTATTTCTTTTTTAAGAAATAGATACTAAAGTGCTAAACTTCTGATATACAGATTTTTAACTCTACAATTTTTGTAAATCAACAAAGAAACTAGTGCTAATTGTAACGGGTACCGTTACAGATGTTCCCCAAACGCTCCGCAACTCCCTTTTAGTGCCATAATCCCTGTAAGCTTCATTGAATAAGACAAACTCTATGCATTTGAGACTTTAACAACGTTTACCCAAAAGTGTACAAAGTTCATTCAAATTTTAGCATTGCACGCGTGTGCATGTGAATGCATGTGCGTATTTACTATATCATCTTGTCTACACAATCTATATACTTTAATATGCTAAATATTAAAGTATTTAATTCAAAAGTATTAAAAAATACGCTCATTCAAGTGCATTTTTGATTTTACTCATTTCACATGCACGCACGTGCATACATGAGCATGGTGATCATACCTTCTTGTAGAAGTCCATTACATCTATCTATGTTCTAAATCCCACCCCGTTTGGTTGAAAACCAAGGGAGTTATAGCTATTTAAAGTTTCAGCCAATCAGATTGCAGCGCACGTACATGCACGTGTATGCATGTGCATGGTGACCATACCTTCTTGTAGAAGTCCATTACATATATCTATGTTCCAAATCCCATCCTCTTTGGTTGAAAAGCAAGGGAATTATAGCTATTTAAAGTTTTAGCCAATCAGATTTCAGCGCACGTGCATGCACGTGTTTTCATGATAATTGCTATACATCATGTTGTAGGATATTCTAATGCATGGCTATATTCAAAATTTCAAAGGATTTCATCAAAAAACAAGAAAGATATTAAGACTTTAGTTTCAGCCAATCAGAGCAAAGCGCACGTGCATACGCGTGAGATCTTGCTATTTTGACCATGTCATCTTGTCTATGCTACTATTGTATCCTTATATTATGAGTTTCAAAGCATTTCATAAAAAATGTCAAAAGTTACGACTAGATCAATTAAATCGGTCATTTAACATGTTGCACGTGCACGCTCGTGCAAGCACGTGCGCGCAAAATGACCTTCGTTTCGCAAATCTACATAACATGCCTACTAACCCTAAAAAGGTTTTACCTTAGTCGGATGTATAGTTTACAAGATCACTCCGGGACAAAAAAGTACCCAGGAAGAAGAAGAAGAAGAAGAAGAAAAATAATAATAATAAGAAACAGAGTAAAAACAATATGTTCCCCAACTTCGTTTGGGGAACATAACTAGTGCATAACAGGAATATTCTTACTGGTCTTGCAATATTGCCAATCAAAAGTTAGATGTCTCTTCACAGATTAACTACTGATGATCTTGGGTCTAAATAAAAATTTCCATCATCTGTAACCCATCAGTTTAAATTGTTTACATTTGTTGAAAGAAGAGTAAAGAGGAAAACAAATTTTGGTTGCTAATAATTGTATCTGAATCCATCATATTTTGTATAGAATACTTACATCTCCCCCACTGTCCTTAAGTCCAATTATATTGGGGTGAGAGGACAAGGTTATGATGACTTCTGGGTCAAGGTCAATGCCTGTGTTCCCTGGAACACTGTATAAAAGTATGGGTATCTTACTGGCATCAGCAACCTAGAGTTTATAGAAAAAGAATTTACATACATGAAATACTGTACTATACCTACATGTATAACATTGACTGTGTATTCTATTTAGCAGCTTTAGCAGAACGTAGGCTAAATCAAGTTCATTACAGCATGTAAATTTGTATATGCATTCAGAAATGCACTCATAACAATTTCTCGAAAATACATGTACATTACAAGATAAATATAATACATTTCCAGAACATGTTAAAATAAAATACAATACCAAGACATGAACCAATATAGAGTAATCAGGGTTCTCCATCATTTGAAATGTTACTGTGTTGCAGAGTTTACGCGAAGAACTAAAATTTCACGGTATTTTCACGATCAAATTCGCAAGGGAATCCCTATTCATTAAAATACAAAAGAATAAATTCACACATTTATTCAAAAATCACTTATTCGTTACACAAATGGTATTGTCGTACATATTGATAAGTGTAAAAACACGTTCTGAAAAGCAGAGGAAATGCTGACCGATACAGTCGAACTACTTCAAGTAACATTTTTGAAAGTAAATTTGCCGTGATTATTAATCAGTTTTCTTGATCGAGTTATCGCATTACCAAAAACAAAGAAATTTCAGAACAATAAATTATTTCAAGAGTTCCTTGAACATGTTCAAAATTTTAAGCAATTTATTTATATCAATTAAATGACTTCGGTACGACGTTATGTCTGACTTAGAGAGCTAAAATAATTCTAGAGCTTATGGCTCTATAGAAAAGACATATTAAAATATCTTTTTAATAATACAATGTATTTTATTGCAACTACCAATTAACCGTTACATGGAAGTGTGAAAACAAATTACATGTATTTGTATGGCACGCCAAATTCACAAAAATGAGCAAATCATAGTTTCACAATCGATAAACTAGGTTTATCGGTTGTAAACTATAGTTTACGGACTGTAAACTATAGTTAACAACGTTAATCTATATTTTACATCTGTAAACTACAGTTAACGCGATAATCTATGTTTCACAACCGTAAACTATACTTAACACCGAAAACTATCATTTGCGATTGCGAAACATAGATTATCTGATAAATACAGTTTCACGATTTGTAAACTATAGTTTACAAACCGTTAACTATAGTTAACGATAATCATTTGCGATTGCAAAACATAGATTATCTGATAAATACAGTTTCACGATTTGTAAACTATAGTTTACAAACCGTTAACTATAGTTAACGATCTGATAAATATAGTTTCACGATTTGTGAAACTATGATTAACAACTCTTAACTATAGTTTACGATTGTAAACTATTGTTTACAGACGTGAATCTATGTTTATCAACAAAATCTATTGTTAACGCTTATTAAAGACAGATAAACTTAGATTATCATTCGTAAACTATAGTTAACAATCGTTAAATATAGTTTTACAGATGAAAACTATACTTAACGAATCGTTAACTATAGTTTACAGTTTGTAAACTATAGTTTACAGTCGATAAACCTAGTTTATCAATTGTGAAACTAGGTTTATCTCATTTTTGTGAATTTGGCGTGCCATATATTTGTCTTTGTTCCGTCATGCTTGAAGTTTGGCGAGGGTCTAGGAGATAATTGTTATTGCAAGGTGAAGCGCTAGTAATTGAGTGCTCTAACTTTTGGAATTGAAAGACGATATAATTGTTTGATTAAAGTTTCAGTTAGAGAGAATTTGTGTGTTTAGATTTTCTAATTATCAAAGATCTTACTGTTTCGGCAAAACTTTTACTGTGTCGCATGCATAAAATTTGAATCGTTACTGTGTCGGAGAAAATGTTACTGTGTCGGGAGCAACACAGTAAAACAGCTCATGGAGAACCCTGGAGTAATATTATTACCTTTCTACATACGGTTCTAAAAACTGACAAAAATAATATTTTAATTACCTTTCAGAAAGTTGATGACGAGGGTTACATGTAAGTCTTTCAGAAACAAACAAGATGTGTTTGTGAAACACTGAGTTCAAAGTTATGGACAAGGATAATAATTTTTGGAAAGGTAGGTCAAACTCCAGGGTCAAGGTCAAAGGGTCAAGGTTGTTGGTTTCTAAAGAAAGGTCTTGTCACAAGGATTATATGTGAAGTAAGAAAGCCATAGCCCTAACCACTTAACAGATATGGCCAAGGTTAAAGTTTTTATAAAGTAGGTCAAACTCCAAGGTCAAAGGGTCAAAGTTCTTGGTATACAATGAAAGGGCCTGTCACATGAATTAAATATGTGAAGTCTGAAAGCCCTGGCCCCAAACCTTTACAAGTTATAGTCAAAGTTTGTTATTTAAAAAGTAGGTCAAACTCCAAGGTCAAGGTCAAAAAAGATGTTGGTATTTAATTAAAGGTCTTGTCACAAAGAATACATATATGAAGTATGAAAGTTCTAGTATTCACCATTCAGAAGTTATGGTCAAATTAAAAGTTTGAAATTTTTGTGTAAAAGTGTGTCAAACTCCATTTCAGGTCAAAAGGTCAAATTTTGTGGTATTCAAAGAGAGGTCTAGTCACAACTTTATATACCCCCAAATCTTTGATTACAATGGCATAATAATCTAACATATACAGATGTTGAAATGTAAACCTTTGTAAAATGGTTGATCAGAGCCCTGTTGTGCATGCCATTCTTGTAGTAACTAGGAGTGACCACTAGAGCAGCGTGTGCTCCTACGTCCGCCATCTGATTGGTCATCTCTATCGTATCTCTTGTGGCTGTAAAAAAAAAATATTTGAAGTATTGGATTGTCTGCAAAACATCAAAGCTATGAATTTCTAAATAGATTCTTCATAAATGACTTTATGACTATCTATGTAAGGTAAATTATAACACAATACATGTACATGTATATTATTTATTAAATGTTCAAAATACTTTTTTTCCAAGTGTTCCAAAACAAATCATGAATGTATCCCACAAATATTTGGTAAAAAATAAACAAGGTGGGCTTACATTCACATCCAGAGCCTGCCATGATGACCTTGTCTGAGGTTGTTGTCTTAGCAACATGTTCCACAACCTTGACCCTTTCCTCTGCTGTCTGATATACATATTCCCCATTGGACCCCTGTACAACATAACCTACAAAACATTGCAGATGTTAAACTGACTAATCTTCAACCACCTGCACTTGACATTATTCAGAGTTATTATCATAATATGGGGAAACTTTTATTTATGAAAAGAAAGTTTAAAAAGGTCAAGCGCCTGTGTCTTCAACACAGTGAAGAGACTCACCTAGACAGGGTTTTATTATAAATGTAAACATTTATAATCATTTGTGTTTCTCAATATATACTGCTATGTGTAAGCAGGGACCTATATACTAACGTTAGTATATAGGTCCCTGGTGTAAGATAATTTAACTCATTTTCAATTAACTAAGGGTATATCTTATAGGGTAAATAAAAACAAGAGGCCCAGGGGCCACAGCGCTCACCTGAGCACATTGGCTTGGAAAAAGCACATATCAGATCAGAAATGAAAGTTTACGGGGGGGGCTTGAATTTTAACCCCCCAGGGGTTCATGATTTGAACAAACTAGAATCTACACTACCTGAAGATGATTCCATATTAATATCACTAATCATAGCTTTGAAGTACTTGAAAAGATGATTTTAAAAGGTTTCCCTATAAATCCATATGTAAAACTTTGGTCGGCCATTTTGGCCTCACCCTAGCCCCGGGGGTCATGATTTGAACAAACTTGAATCTACACTACCTGAGGATGATTCCACATGAGTTTCATCTTTCCTGGCCTAGTGGTTCTTGAGAAGAAGATTTTTAAAGATTTTTCCTATATATTCCTATGTAAAACTTGGTCGGTCATTTTGGCCCCACCTTAGCCCCGGGGGTCATGATTTGAACAAACTTGAATCTACACTACCTGAGGATGATTCCACATGAGTTTCATCTTTCCTGGCC
>PRKT01001078.1:14490-53902 GCA_003671525.1 Saccostrea glomerata | reverse complement strand
CTACACTACCTGAGGATGATTCCACATGAGTTTCATCTTTCCTGGCCCAGTGGTTCTTGAGAAGAAGATTTTTAAAGATTTTTCCTACATATTTCTATGTAAAACTTGGGTCGGCCATTTTGGCCCCACCCTAGCCCTGGGGGTCATGATTTGAACAAACTTGAATCTACACTACCTGAGGATGATTCCACATGAGTTTCATCTTTCCTGGCCCAGAGGTTCTTGAGAAGAAGATTTTTTAAAAATGCCATTAATTTTTCTCTAATTCATAATTATCTCCCCTTGGAAAAGGGCGTGGCCCTTCATTTGAACAAACTTGAATCCCCTTTACCCAAGGATGCTTTGCGGCAAGTTTGGTTGAAATTGGCCCAGCGGTTCTTGAGAAGAAGTCAAAAATATGAAAAGTTTACGGACAGACAGACAGACAGACAGACGGACAGACGGACGCCGGACAAAATGTGATCAGAAAAGCTCACTTGAGCCTTCGGCTCAGGTGAGCTAAAAAGTATTAATGTGAAATAATAAGTTTTGTATTTAAAAAAAAAAAATAAAAATAAAAATAAAATGCATGTGAGCCACAGAGATATATAAGATGGAATCATTGGGTGCAAAAATGTGTACAGCACTACATACGGAATATGGTTTACACCTTGAGAAATCTTGCCAGCTGACTAACAATATAGGCTTAGATTTACTGTGTTGTTTGACCTACATATCTTACCCCCAAACGGTATCTTATTCCACTTCTGCATGTTTTCAGTCAGTTTGTCGTAGGCGACACTCTCGTCCTTGTTAAAGGGCGTGGCAATGGGTGGGTAGATACCACTGACATCCACCCGTCGTGTCCCACCACTGGAATGTCTCACCACCGACATCACCACAGGTGATGGTTGTAAATGTTTCCCATGCAAGGGAAACCTAGATCGCCTGCAAAAACTGACAAGACAGTTCGCCACTCGCTTCATTTTAGTGGATGGTTGGACACGGATCGTGTGTCACTCAGGCTGGATGGGTATTCACTTACAGATATCTCTTACATTAGTTTACGGACGACCTCTTGGGTAAAGTAAATATGAAAGTGAAACTAGAGATTTAACTTCCGGTAGTCATAATGCAAGTGGCGGGAAATACAAAATGAGATTGAAAAACAAAGGGCAAAAACTCGTACTACTCCTCCCACAAGGAAATAAAGCATTTTTAAACACATTATGCATATTCCTAGGTCTACTGAATATTACATTAAATCACAAAAATCTTTTTTATGAAATCAGTAATGTAAAGATGTGTGCAAAAGTGAAAATAATTCTATTTTTCTCTATATATTTCATTGAAAACAACATATTTTGTAAAATCACTGGCAAATGGTCAATTTTTGTCCAATTTCATTATTTATTTTATTACTTAAACCAGAAAATGTGAAGTTATCTTTTATTTAGAAAGATCATTACATATTAGTAAAAGATAGTTCATCACTAATTTAATTTAATTGTTGCTTATGAGATAAAGACTGCTGTTTTTTATCATCTACAACAATTTCTTGGATTATCAAGAAATTTGTGGTAACATCTGTCAAGAATTGTTGACTTACCAGTTATTTTACAAAATGTTGATTTCAATGAAATATACAGAGAAAAAATAAAATTATCTTCACTTTTGGCACACATCTTTAATAGGGGGTAAGGTTATGTTTGGTGAAAAGATCTACAACTCTTTAAACTTTTCTCTCTAAAAAAATTTCAGAGCAAAGATCAACATAATTATGTAAAAATTATGAAAGATGAAAATCTTATTTCAAATGATTATTCATGATACAGTCCAAGTGTGTCATAATATGCTTCAGCCATATGATTACACCTCTTATGTACACCAGAGGATAGGATTGGAAGAAAACTTGTGAAAATAGATTTTAAACTAATACTTAGTGCAATATTTAGAAGCTTTAAATAATTCTTAATTATGTCAAAAACAAGATCAAATGCACAAGAGCCTAATTGACAAACATGTCAAGCTACTGTTGTTGAGACTGACGATGTGATGCTGTTATAATCAAAGTACATGTATCTCAGTAATTTGATAACTACCTCTCTTAGTCTCTCTTACTGAGACAAACCTATTTAATTCTAATTTTCACTGACAAGACAAGGTCATCTGATATTAATTTGTTTAAATAAAACAATTAAAAAGTACTTTCCATATCCCTTTAGAATTCGAACAGAATTCACAATATCAAAATGCTCTTTCACTTTCATTCTACATCTGATATGATTCCATTCAAATATCATTTTGTTATTAACCACTTCATAATATACAAAAATGTTAAAAAGTGCCCTCAGGAAAACTTGTTACAGCATAAAGTGTCTTTTTTCATTTATGGATTACCATATCCTTTTTTGGGTCTAGATTTAACATTAATATATGTTCACCTATATCAAATTTAGAGTAAAGGCCATGAATCAAAATGTCAATTATATTATCCACCTTTATAATAGTTCATATTCATAATACAACAAAAACAAAACAATGCCCATCTCACACTACTATCAAGTTTTATTTTACAAATCATCATAAATTTTTATAAAACAGATGGACAAATTGTAACACTGTAAAAGCAAAAGTGTGATCATAAAAATACAATATTTGACTACTAGACAACCGTAAATTGGTCAGATTTTTGGATTCATGAACTTTATTTACAAATCCTCACACATCAATACCAAAATTCAAATGTGTGAGAAATATCAAATTTTTTTTAATAGCTCTGCTGTTAAGAATAAGACTCAACTTATAAATATTTCTAGTCAGATTTTTGAAATGTGCCTTAAATAACATTAAAATTAATATTTTCAATAAGAAAGATTCATCATATACATACATGTAATTTATTATCAATGTTGCTTAGGGCTACTGCTTTACAAAATAAAACTGAAAAGTATTTTCCCTGTCGAGCTAAGTATGTTTTTTTTAAACTTGTGACAAAATAAAAATACACTTGTAACAGCAAAATTCTGTTTTGATAATATGGAACTAAAATGGAAATTTTCCAAAATATTGCTTGCACACAGTTTGCTTGAAAGAACTGCCTTGAGTGGGTCCTAAAACTTATTTGCTACTTTCATCCCATACATGTATTAAAGACAACAAATTAATTGAGTCTATACATTTCATATTGATACAGTAATACATATATTAACTGAAAGAGTCCACCTTTCACAGGGGTATGTTCTAGGATTCTGTGTCCCATTAAGCAATGGGACATGTTCGTAGTCCTCCAGTTCCCAGTTACTCTATTTTGACATACGGTACATAAAATTCATAAGCCAATCAAAGAGGACCTCACTAACAATCACAGAGCTTAATCAGCTGCTGCACTTGGTTACTTTAACTTTGTCTCTTTAGTCTTCTTACTCACAGCGAGATTGGATTTATTTTACATATTTCTCCATGAATTTTTTGTGGAATTCTGATCTCAGGGTGTCATTTATGAATGCACTCTTTTTTTTATCATCTTCTCCTTTAGCACAGTTCTTAAACACAACATCGTCGTCCCACCTACACCAAAAAAAGAAACATTTTAAATCAAAATAAGCAGTACATGTACCTTATTATATCCTCTTGTAGCATTCTAAGCTGTTTTTTTGCACAAAAAAGTAAGAAAATTATCCAGTACCAATTGCATTATTTTGTATATGATTTAATTAACTTTCAATCATCAAATATCTTTTATTATTCATCAGAATAACCCATTTTGACTTATTCTCTGTGTTTTAGGATTTAAATAGCCTATATTGATGCAACTGTAGTCTTCAAATATTAAACTGAAGGAATTCATTATACCCTGTTCTTTAGACATCAGAAACTCTCTAACCTCTGAATACATTGTTATATACCTTCGCTTGACTTTGAAATCTGTGGCATTCTTCTCCTGCTGGTTTAGTAGGGGATTCCCCTTCAGAATGTTTTCTGTTCTAATTCTCTCCTCCTCTACTTTCTTCTCTGCATCCTAAAAATTCAATACAACCAACATGCATCACCAAGAGCTTCAGAACAAATGTCAAAAGCTGACAAGTGTCTAACTGGACCTGAATCTGTGAGTGAGCTCATAGAATGATAACTTCAACACATTATTCTTTCTTGACCTTGTGCAAATGACCCTAAATCAGATTCAACACAAATCCTTAGGTTATAATCAATCTCTTTATCAAATATGAGCCTCAAATAATTTTTTCACATTTTTTTTTTCAGTCCAAAAATAGTTGCCCAATTGACAAGTAGATGAAAAAAGTATGCATCACATGGACTTTAGAAATTTATGAGCATTTCCTTCATCTTATATAAAGTAACTGATGACACTAGTTTACATTTAATTCCAAGAGTGACTGGCATTTAGCTTTATTATCTTGGATAATGGTCACTAGCACAACACTGGTACTCACACATAACATGGCAGATAGACAGGGACTTTTACATTCCAAACATTTTGTGGCATAGAAATAAGAAGTGCTCTTCCTCAAATGCTTCATTTTCATATTAAATATATTACAAAACAATTTACCATTCTTGCTTTTTCATTGGCTCGTTCCTTCTTGATTTTCTGGAGTTCGGCCATTAACTCAGCAGTGTCATCTTCGTCATCAGAAGACTCATCGTCATCCTATAAAACGTAAGTCTGGATCACTCAAAATCTTGTGACATTTGAAATATTAATACAGTACAAATTTCAGTATTGAAAATAAAAGGGACATTAAAAATATGGAACATTGTTTTGGAATAAAGACATTTAGGAATATTAAAATGGCAAAAATACAAATCAAGAAATCAATGCATGGAATTATCTTTCTTGATTTAGTTAACACTATTCCATGTTTTGTAACAATGGTGGACAAGGGAAAAAGAAAAAAGGAATGAATACATGACAATTTAAATTTGAACTGATTAGGAATATCCTTTGATCATTCACTAGAAATTAAAGTAACACAATGTTTACCTCTTCATCAACTGGGTCATCTGCATCTAAATTAGCCGCAGGAACCTGATCCAGGCGAGGCCTCTTACTGCTGCCTGATTCTGTAAAACAATATTTTTCTTCATGTTTTGTTTACTTTTATGAAGAGTATCTCACTGCTTGTACCAGGAAATTTGTGATTTTTTTATGGTATTTCAAATTGCGGGACCACATTCTGAATTCTTTTTTTAATTACCTTTTTATGCAAGCAAATAACAGTTATAATTTCATATTTAGCTGACATCAAATTATGACATTTCTTTCTGTAAAATATCTGTTTTTTAAATTCATTTGTAAACTCAGATATTTTACTGGACCAGATTTATGGTACAAATGACAATTACCCCTGTTTCTATCTCTTTTATCTCTGACAGTTCTTTCCCTATCATCTAAATCTCTTCTGAAATCACGGCCTCTAAGTTCCTCTGTTGTACCTTGTCCTTCCTGCCTGTAAACAAAAAATATAAATTACTACATGTGTCATTAATTGAACTGGATTCATAGTTTAACACCTTTCCCATTTACTTTAGCTTACTTCTTTACAAATTTGATTTATTGTTAACATTTTCGTCTCAATGAATTTTAAAATATTTTGTATCAATTATGTCAAGATCAGACAAGTCCACAATATTAGTTTTTGCTTCTGTTTTAAACAGTAAATTCCATAAGTCAGAGAGTCTTCTGACATTCTTCATACCTGTATTTGATTTTGGTGTGAGCTGGTAAATCTCGACTTGAGTACTGTTTGGACAGGGCACTGAGATCCCCTTCATTTTTCCCTCTACCACCTCTGGCCGGTTCAAATGTTGGACGAGCTGCTGTTGTCATTTCTGTTCACTCTGTACTCTGTAACAAAAAAGACAACTAGCATGAAAGCTTGATAAAAAATCGCTTAATTTCCATATTTTGATATGGGCTCTGCTTTGACTTTCCTAAGACATGCTTGACTTCTTGGAGTTGGAGCCTCTACATATACATATTTCAGTTAAATAATAATACAAACATGCTCTTTATGACATTTTTGAGTAAAAAATGGTCCCCTCCCTATCGTTTTTAAGTATTTCATAAATAAATTTTAATTAAATATTTAGTAAAAGCCGGGAGCAAACCCCTGTGGTCACATTTTTAGGAGACAGAGGAATCTCGGGCTAAACAGAAGCTTGCATGTTTTAAATAAAGATTCTATCACACAAAGTAAGAAATACAAACAGAAAAGGTTTTCTCAAATTACTTTATAAAAATGTGACATTTTTAATAACACTGAGACTGCTGAGTTACAAAACCAAATGATAAAAACAAGGAAAAACTCAGTCAGTCAGTGACCATTCTCCATAGGGAAAAAAATGCCCAAGAAATCGTAACATCACCGGCGAGAAAAGAAAGTATTCATAAATTCTAACGAAGGTTTATGTAACATCAAACATCTTCATTCCATTAGAAGTGGGTCGTACGTACCATTTGGTCAAATTTTAAATAAAGTAAATTAAAATATGTTGTTATTTCTGTTGACTTACCGGAAGTGATAATATAGTCTGTAAATGAAAACCCAAACGCAGAATATTTCTTTTCTTTTGACTGCACATGCATTTACAAGGTACACCAGATCAGCAAACAAATTTAAGTTTTATCGTATGTTAATAAGAATATTGTTTAAAAGTTAATGTTACATTAAAGCAATAATGGTATTTAATATTTGTTTAGAGAGTGTAAAATAAACATAAAACCAAACCATTCTATTTTCCGGATTTTTTAAATACTGAACTTGATAGACAAAAAAAAACCTTGTCAGGTCCAGAAAATGCTTTACCAAATTCTTATCTTTCTCCTTATAGAATAAACGGTGTTTTAAAGGAGAAACTTCAGATATATTGCGATATACGGCATATTCTTATCTTAATATTGTTAATACTTAAACTTCACGTTTACGACTGGGACTTTTCTTCACTTTATATCATTATATTATATAACCATTTTCACGATAGATCGTTAGCCTTTCACTGATTATTTTCTATAGTAAAAACACAAAAAAATGGGACTTTCTTCTTGGATCCGACACTACAGTTAATTTTTTAATTGTGATTGAAAACAAAAGAACTTCAAATTTCACTACAGAAGTAAACGTTTCTCAACAAAATTGTAATTTGTCAAACAAGTGAAACGATCGAAGATCCCTCCATTTGTACATATTGTGGTAGAGTTTACACGTTGAAATGGACAGAGTCTGAGTGTGGGAATGGTATAATTAACTTAGGCGAAAGCAAAAATTCCCTTCAATCCAAAGAGTACGTTATAAAAGTTTTTTATTCATTTTATCTTCTCTTCCACTACCCTGCTTGTTAAGCAGATGGACATTTCTCTCCATAGTTTACCATTTTCTTTTTTCAATTTGAATTCCATGGGAGGTGGGGGGTCAAATTGCCCATTCTTCTTAATATATTGTTTTAAATCAAAATTGTATCAATTTGAATTCCATGGGAGGTGGGGGGTCAAATTGCCCATTCTTCTTAATATATTGTTTTAAATTAAAATTGTACATTATTCAAAATGAATGCTACGAAGAAGTGCATGTTAAATTATAAAAAGTACCCAGTCATATTTTTTTATCTCCTTACAGGGACGTCGCATCGTTTTGTTTTGATTTGTTTTTGTTTTGTTGTTGTTGTTATTTTAAATAGGAGGGCAAGCTACAGAAAAAACCTGACAAGTGAGGGGAAAAGAAAACATAAGATTAAAAAAAATCGGAGAGGGCTCCATTAGTGCAGGTATTGGAATGCATGCGCATAGCATCAGTAGGAGGGGGTTTGTCCCACTTTTTTACAAACACAACTTTTCACGATTGAAAAATTTATGTTCATTGAAAGGTCGGTACGAGTTTGGATAAGGCAACCCTTTTCAGTTGGGGTTGTCAGTTTTTTAAGGTAAGTGACATTTCTTTGCTCAGGTTGACCCCCTCCTCCACTTCAAGTTCAAAAAATGATGCTACGTCGATTGAAATACAGCGTAAAGATTTACCATTGAAGAAGTTGAAAATAAAGTAGTAACCTACATAATTTTATATCTTTGTTTCAAATGTTCATATCCGAGTTTGTCACTAGTTAACAATTTATTGAAATTTTCTTATTATAAGCCCTTTTAAGGGAAGACTTAATGTTTTAAGGAAAGTCTTAATGTTTTTAACATTTTATCATGTTGTAAATTTTGAATTTGCCTTCCCCTAGTAAATTAAAAACTACACGTTGTCGGTGGATTATAACTTAATGAATTTGGTTTTAAGAAAATCTGCGCTTCACTAGTTAGTTAGTTGGCGGGGGATGTTCACTCCTACATGGTACCTGATCCCACCTATGATGTTTTGGGGGTCCATGTTTGTTCTGCTCCTTTTTTTCTATTGTTTTATGAACTTTTGATCTTAATGGAATAGTTTTCCGTTCGTTTCGTTGGTGATATTAAATAAATAAAGAACAGTAAACTAATGATATATTATGTAATTATTGATTAAACTTAGATCTTTCTCTTTTTTAATTGTTTTTATATATTAATAAAGCAGTTAGACTTATTATATCGTGTGTACAGAATATGTACACTTTAATAGATTCAAAGTTCTATTGGATTTAGCTTAAATCATTTCTGCGCATTTTCCTCAAGGAATACCCGTGTAGTAAAAAAAAATCAAACAATTGTTAACGTCGATCTGATAAATCATCTGCTTTTATGATTTTAGTTCTGTAAATTGTTTCAGTTTTTGAGTGTGTTCCAGAAAATATTAAAATTCCTCCTCACGTGACTAGGTGAACTATTCCGTCAATGTTACTCTTCGACCGTTATCATTCCGTCATTTACTTTCTGAGTGGAAATGTCAACAGCACGGAAGGGGCATTTGGAATGTAGCAGTCTATGAGAATGAAGTGTTTTGTGCTGGCCAGTGCTCTGACTTTTTTGGGATTTGTAACAGTTTGTAAGACTGACCTGGATTTATATCTGGACGCTCATGAAACCTATCGTCTGCTCGGTAAGTGGTTACTTCACATTTTCTTCCCAGCACTTTTGGTGCCATGAATCAGAAGTTGGTAAAAAAAGAAAACATCATTGTCTTAGGGCTAAAGATTTTAATAAGAGTTCCCTATTATAAATTTAGAATGTACGGGGATGCAAAATGATGGCATGGAGCTATGATTTATGATGTATTTGAGTTTTGTTTTGGTTGGAAATGTTGAAATCATGTTTACAGTTATAGAAGATTTGTTGATATGATAATAAGCACTCTCTGAACACTCTGCTGCTGATGCTGAGTAAAGCCGACCATCTCCCTGAGGCTAAATAGCTCCTTTGTAAAATGGTGATATCAAAGGCCTGAAATTTGGTTTAGTCCCATCCTCTGAAAAGAAGCTGTATTTAGAAACCCATTATTTCATGTCAAAAATAACTGATTAAAAACTTTCATTAGTGGGTGTTTTTATGCAATTTCTTAATTTAACTTTGACAAGAATAGAAATAGCTAAAAATCATAAAACAAGCTTTGTTAATAACACAACTTCTTAAGACTTTACACCAATTTGATTTAAGAGCAAAAAAAGTTTCTATATTTAATTATTATTTTTATTCTTTAAATCTTAATATCGCTTATATTTGATAATAATTATACATGTTTAATATTTTTTATTAAACACAAAGAAATAATTGATCCAATGATTAAACTGCTGTCCTTTTCATAACTTTACATGTAGCAAGTGACCCCATAATCAATTCATAGATAACAGACAGGGGCTGACAAATCCCATTGCCCGAAACCCAGGGCTAGTTAATTTTAAAGGCGGGCAAGTGAATTTTTTACAGGCACTTGTCTGGGGCAAGTGACTTTAAAAATTCAATCAATACATATTTTTAAAAATGTTAGGCTTATAATATTACACCAAATAAAAAATTATTTTGTTATACATGTTATAAGTGTTATCTTTAATCTATTCACAGTGGGGCAAGTAAAAATTGAATTAGGGCAATGCAGGTGAAATATACTGTACCATGCACTTGCCCGTGGACAAGTGCATAAATATCTACATAATCTATTTGTCAGCTCCTGAGAGAAATGTCAAACTTACATATAAATTAATCTAAATATTATCAAAGATACCTGTAAAATTAATCTATTTAATATAATTATATTTATATATAATTTTTTTCAAATTTTATTTATTTATTTTTAATTTTAAAAGTGTCCTAATATTTTTTTTCTAGTAAATCTAGATGCATGTGCAATCTACACCTAAATTCCCACTTCTGCAAATGGTTCCCCAGCCCTTTTTCTGAAGACATGTTTGTGTAATTAATTAAACCAGTTTGCTAAGTCAATCGTTGATGTTTACCCAGTAATTCTCCTCACTGATGCTGGATTAGAAAAGATTAATCCTCCATGATTGCAGACAGTTCACCTGCAATTCATAGAATTCTTAATAACATTTTTGTTGGAGGTGATTTCATCATTTTTTATGAGCACAGAGTCTGGTGGTTGTTGCTTGAAATTGATCTCTACAATCCTGTTTTCATATAAAGTTAACATGGTTAGGTCTTTCTGTAGAGTTTGACAGTGCACTGAGTATTGTACTATTAGTGAGGGTTCATATTCAAATTATTTTTGTATGTTTCTGGAACAGTAACAATATTTGTTACACTTTAATAAACAGACAATCTTTGATCCTCAATTTTACAATTCAATATATCCACATTACCATGTTGGTATACAGTCAAAATATAAAAAATTTAAATAACAGATAAAGGGAAAAAAAAAATTAAAGCTTATGATATTCTCATGTTAATTAATGTATGATAATGAATTAAGGATAATGTACACACATGTAAATGAGAGAATAAAAGTGTCAGGAGTTGTTCAAACTATTTCAAAGTTAAAATTCATATGGTATGTACTTTGTAGGATGTGTTTGGCCTTGATTGAAATAATTCTTACTTTCAATTGTAAAAAGATGTGTCTTGATGTATGAATAAAAATTTGTAAATCATATGGTTATGTACATTGTCAAAAAATTTTTGAATCAGTGAAGTCTATGCATTTTTTTTCTTCTTACATTGTGCGTATGAGTTGATATTGTGGATAGAATGTTTTTTGAAGTGGTATCATTGTTCAGACAAACAAGAGGATTCGTGATGCTTGAGAAAATCCTGGTTTAAGATAATACCCTGGTATTCGCTCCACAGAGTTTTGTTTTCTGTTGACATCAGTCATTTGAGTCCCGTGTATGGAGATATTATACACTCTCCTTATGTGGTCTATCCTCTCTCAGCGTATCGGGAATCATACAAGTTACCCAGACCTCTGTAGAAACCAGGATTAGATGTGGACTGTCATTCTCAGCGAGTATCCCTAATTCCCTTACTCAGTTAAACCCAACTTTAATTGGCCGGGTATCCACATTTGATGTAATGAGAAGCCATTACTGATGATAAAATGGATATATAGAGCACTTTGAGAGATAAGTGTTTAAGAATATACCAATGTTTTGAAGAACATTTGAGACTTTTAAAATGAATTTACAGATGTATTAGATCAGAATGGATGATAGTATACACTGCTCTTTGACAATTTAACTTCTTACACTGTCACATAAGTGGACACAGGTTTGGATTGATGTAACAATAAATAAGAACAACATAGAGAAATTGAAGCTTCTCTTGGCTTAATGTTGATAAATAAAGATTGATAATTCAAAGTATACCTTGTAAATCAGTGGGCTTATTCATTTTAACTGATTTTAATCAATTTGAGCCATCCATCCCTTAAAGGACACTTTGTAGTGATTGTAGGAAAGAAATTAACTGCTTCTGCATTTGCTAATAATGTTGATTCTTTTTGACGACAGGTTTATGTTACAATAAGTTCGTATGAGACATGCTTGATTCTCCAGGATGTGATGGTGCTACAGAGAATTTATGTACCTTGTCATAATTCTTATCAAAACATTAGCAGTCTCTCTGATCAGAATCTCGCCAGGTAAAATGTTAATTTCCAGTGAGAAATGACGAGGCCCGATCCCCCAATTTTAATTTCCTATTGTTGGAGAGAATCAATGAGAATTTTGAATAATTCCCGGCTACAGTATTATTGGATACTAGGAGCTGTACAGACAAACAGATACTTGTCCCAGACTGGCTAATAATTGGAAAATGGGAGTGAGAGGCTTTATAAAATGTTGTTTTTCCATGTGCACCTGCAATTTTATTAATAAAATGCATTAAAGTGGATAGTAACTGGACTTTCGTCTGACATAGAGCCTTAAATTTCAAATACCGTGCTTAAAGCTTGATTAGAGAGAGCAGGGTGTCAAAACTTCTTACATTTATCAATGGCAATCTTAGTGAGAGTCTAAATTTAACTCCAAGGTATGCAATATATGCAAGAAGTTTTCATTCATTTATCAACAGCATTAGGAATGAAGTTATGTAGTTTAGTACATAATATCTTTAAAGACCCCTATTTTTTCCATCGGAAATTAGACTGTTTATTATAATTTTATTTTTAATATGATAATGGTTTTGATGCATCTTGATTTGAACAACGATAAGATCCATATTCATGTCTTTTAAGAATTTATTATATTTAGAGTGTGGCTTAAATCACTTCAAAAGTTTCATCAAATTAGTTTATATTCATAATGCCATGGATGTTAATTAAAATGACAAGTTAATTATAAATATACAGATAGAAATATTATGTATAAATAGATTCCAACACCTTAATTGATTTTTTAAGCAGTGACTCTCATTCATGTATTGATAAGAGAATATCCTATGGAGTGACACTGTTGGGGAAATTTCATGGTTCTCTTCAGAATATGTTCAGTTTAGGCCAAAAAATGTTTGTTGGTTCATTTCAGTTGTCTATGTGGTGCCCTGGTTTCCAATGACCCATCCCGATCCCATACATGAACTGGAGCTTTTGGCATGCCAAAGATCCCAACCTTCTTTGCTTTTTTTCTGCTCTCACAAGAAATTGTACAATGAACATTTTAAGCCTCATTTGAGTTGTTATAAACAGCTCTAGGTTAAAGTTCAACATAAGAGAAACCTGTGATGTAGTTTGTCATAATAATTGGTCTGAGGCTGGCTTTTCTGGGGTTAATGAGGGAGTGGGGGGTTATTTTAGGGTGCCGTTCTGAATCGACCAGAATCTGTCATCAAGTGTAATTGGTTCGATGCAGAAACTGGAAGGAAGGGGAAGAAATTGTAAACCAATTAAAGGGGGTAGGAAGATACCAGAGAGTTTACATAGGTACTGAACTGTCCAGTGTGTCAGGTACACTAGAGAACATATATATAACATGTGGGAGGAAATAGACTTCACAGATAATAGGATCCATTTACCTTAAGGTATTCAATCCCTAATAGGAACAAATTCAATGTAATGAAATTGAATACATAACAGATATGGAGGCATTGAATACTCAGTTTATTTAGACATACTTTCCATATATTACTATTAGTATGTATAGTGGGATGTGTCCTAATTTATGACCTTGAATTTTCGTAAGAGTTATCTTCCCTTTTTGTAATTTATAAAAAAAAAAAATCAATTAAAAAGAAATTTAGCTGGTAAAAAAAATGTTAAAATTGTCATTCTATTTTTCATGATTCAATGCATCTTTCCACCGCAGGATTTATTGATATTCAAATTTTGTGAATTTTTATTTTGAAAAAAAAACGCTTTTTTCCATAGACTTCAATGCAATTTTTGTTAATTAACTACTGTTTAATTAATGACATTTTTGAAACTTTCTCGCGGTCAATCCTTTTCTACTATAAAATGCTTTAATATTATTTCAGAGTATTATTTACTTGACGGATATTTAAGGGTAGGGAATTTGGTCCCATTACGGATTGAAATCCTTAAGGTATACTTATGGGAGTCTGCTGATCTGCCAAGGGAGATAACTCGAAAATTCAATTTAAAATTGCAGAAATAGCATCAGTATTAATTTCTACATAAAAGAAAAATTCTTATTACTTCATATTTGATTGGTATTACTTTTATTGCAATTTGATTATAAGTTATATGTGATAATGTTTTTAATATAGAAACATGTTTTGGATGTTGAAAGTTTTCATTATTTTTTAGTTCAGAACGAAACGTGAACTAAACAGCATTATTAATATTGGTATTTCAAATAAGATATTTTTATGAATTTTTTTTTGTAAAGTGATTATTAATGTTTCTTAAAATCATTTTGATGCATAATGTATGATTGCACCCATTATTCGTGGCATTATAGTAAAACTAATATATTGAAGAAACATTTTTGCCTGTCTAGCTTTAGCTTCGTGCAGTGTCTGACAGGTTGAGATGCAATAATCAGAGAGCTTATTGAAGATGCGCTGTCATTCAGCAGTGACATAACCATATAGATTTTTCTGCTTCTTCAGAAAAAAATAACGGTTGTTGTCTCACTCATTTCCCTCTTATCTTTCCGTGGATTATGATAGATTTAAAAATGTCACTATCCCCCACCACTCAACCCCATGTAGTGGGCCAGTATTTCTAGCAGGAATCTCCCCATTCCAAAGTGATTTTTCATATTTCAAATCTTCAAAGGGATTAGCAGTTATCTTCTGCAGGGGACGTTCCTTTTTATGTCCGACCCATCTTAACCCTAGCCGCGGGCAGAAATTGACAAAATCCACTAACACACCAATCCACTTCAATCTGTCAGCGTAACAGACAAGTGTGTCCGCTGAAGATCAAGTGTGCTGTGTCTTTATAGAACATTACCTGTAATATGTTTATCTAATTAGAAAATAATGTCACTCTTTGACAAATTTGTTCCAGTATATGTTGAAGTTTTGTTCTGTGTTTGCTTTAATAATGTGCTTTACTTGTTACGATGTTTAAATGGTATCTCTCATTGAGACACTTCGGAATCTGAGATTAGCCTACATGTAGTCTCTCTCCCTCTCTGCCCAGGTCTTCAATTTACTTTCAGTTAATATGAAATTGTAAGGTTTTTTTCATGCATAGAATTTACTATAAGTTGAGTTTACATTGCCAATTTCTTTACCATATACATATATCTTAGATCTTTACTTAAATTTCTCTGGAACCTCATCAATTTTTTTCATTGAGCAGATCACAATCATACATTAAGTTTGCTTATTAATTAATTAATATATAGCCAGCAGTTTGTGTGAACATGCATAATTTTGTAATATGGTCATAAACTGGATCAAATATTCCATTATTATTCATTTTGAAACATGATAAATATTACCATATTTGCCCATATGAGCACCCAGGTCCCTATTAATTAGCTCCCTCTTGTATGATTGTCAGAAAATGATAATTCTTCCTCTAGAACACATCTCTACTGGGCATTTATTTCATTTCTTTTATAAAATCTGTCACTTATCTAATTTAACTTGCAGTTTAATTTTAAACATCTCAGAGTCTGATCTTTTTAACAAAATGTGAAATTATTGTGCTTTAAAAATGCAAAAATATGTAGTTTATAAGTATAAATATATATATGGATTGAACATCGATGTAGTATTTAGTTGCTTTAAAACATTAGTACACTTATACCAATATGCTGAGTATAGAAAGGTTATCTTAAGATTCCATCTGAATCTGTTACACCATGATGCCAAATATGTCATAGAACAATTAACATTTTCTGCTGTTAGGTGAAGAAAGCATGTCAATAAGATACCTAATTAGGTCAGGAGGCATGTAAATAAGATACCTATAGGTCAGGAGGCAAGTCCTTGATAGGTTCCAATAAATACCTCTATGCCAAAAAAAAAGATATAAGATTTGAATGGAGGGCTCGGCATATAGAATTTATTAAAGTCTATTATAAAAATTTAATGTGGCATTTGTTTCCTTCAGACAGGCTGATACAATGGTAAGTAACTAAACACCGGATGATGAACAGATAAAATTTATCTCATTTGTTAGTGTTTCATTTTTGTTAAATTAGGTAGTTTTTTCATAAAACTGACTGCCAATTCGGGCCATGTGGTTGTATGGCGTCCTGACTCCAGATAAAACAAACTTTAATGAGTGAACAAGAATTCCACCGGCTGCTATTTTATCTAATTCTGCCAATTTAATTGAATTTTATTTTGCAATTTTTCTATGTCAACAAGTTTTTCAGATTTTGATAAAATTAGCCTTGATGCTGCTGATGATTTCTCGTAACCAAAGATTACAAAGACGCTGTATTTATTTTTATAATAAATGAGTTTGTTGCATTGAGTTGAGGCATGTAATTCTTGGAAGTCAGAGTAGTGGGTTATTTATTAGTGGCCATTAGAGGGATATTGTGTGTTCTCTTTTCATTTGTTTTCAAAATCAATGATAACTAATTGAGTCACTACCATTAAATTAGTGGTTTTTACTTGTACTTCAAGGAAACAAAGTGTAAATGATGGTATCTGAGAGTGAAATGGAGAGTTGAGTCAAATAGCTGAACACTAAATATGAGTCATTTGAGTTCATAATGTTTTTAAGTTAATATTTTTATTTCGTAATTTTGAAAGAGAAAGAAATAATTTATTAATATAATGCTTTTAATTTTGCTTGAAAAGAGTTTAAGAGCTATAGAAAAGAATCGATTCAAACCAAATTAAGACAAGCTTTTCTGACCAGATGTGTCCAACATTTATATGCCTGTATTGTCTGTATGTCTATTTTGCCTGTTTTAATTATGTTTATATACTTTTCAAAAATTTGAAAAATAAATAAACTTAGATTAAAGTGTTAGATTTTTTTATAGTGAAATTTTAAGCCACACTGCTGACTGAGTGAGTCTCAAATAAATTAAGGTCATTTTATAGCTAAATGAAATATGATGTTTCTCTAAGTATCAGCTAGATAATGAAAGTAAGACTTTGGCTCACCAGAATTTCATACAAGACAGTGTAGTGTGAAATATTATCATTTTACCTTTCTTGTTCCGTGGTAGGTTCATAGTTTTGACTCATGTCTAATAGTCATTTCATGGTTCATGATTTTAATGGTCATATCAGTTGTCCGGTGATAGCTATTTCAAGTGTAAAGTACAAAATCATCCCGTCATGGATCTTTAATGCCATGCTGACCTTGTGCTGTAGCATCTATGTTTGGAGGTCTGGTATACTGTCCGGATCAGCTGTATGTTAAATTGTTTACAGGTGTGTAAGAATCAGGTATCAGCTTGAAACCTTAATTGATCTGGGTACTAAGGGGTACAAATTAATATTTTGTTAGGCAGACAGTTGCACATCAGTATATGACTGCAACTGATATCTTATCTTTCATTTACAATTATTTTTGTACTTGAACATTTAACAAACTAGATGACATTGGTGGTGCAATTATTGGTAATCATAAAGTGGTTGTTTAATTTGCTTATCTGGAAAAGAATCGTCCAAATTGCTCATATTGTTCCCCATTTTTGTAAAGAATTCCAAGTTAAAGAGAAATGATTTTGAAGTTGAATTGCTGATGAGCTGTTAATGGATTGTCATTAGTCTAATTTGATGTCAGGACTGATAATATTATAAAGAAATCCCAGCTGAGCCGTATTTCTATGTATGTTGTTTGAATTTGTCATGCAGAAGGTGTTTTCCACAGTTAATTTTTGTATCTTTGAAAGAGATAATGTGTAATTGGATTTAAACTGTGTAAAACTTGTTTTGAAAATTCCTTGTTATGATTTAATCAAGAAAATTATTTCATGATTATTATCTAAATTCATATTTTTAACTTTGAACCACATCTTTTTTTCAGATCATGTTAATTTTGGGACTTTGGTATTGGTATTCATATACTGGGTATATATGTTGATTTCAAACATTTCAACAAGTTTCAAGTTTGCAGCAAAATAGAATTATATTTCTCATATATTAAAACTGAGGTAAATTTAGGGTTTAGTGTCTAGGGAAGCTTAATTGAAGGACTAAATGTCTACAAAGAGTTTAGTGAAGGCATTATGTCTGGTGAAGGCATTATGTCTTACTAGTAAAGGCATTATGTCTGGTTAAGGCACTATTATATCTGGTGAAGGCATTATGTCTGGTTAAGGCACTATTATGTTTGGTGAAGGCATTATGTCTGGTGAAGGCATTATGTCAAAGGAAGACATTATGTCTGGTGAAGGCATTATGTCTGGTTAAAGCACTATTATATCTGGTGAAGGCATGATGTCTGGTTAAGGCACTATTATGTCTGGTGAAGGCATTATGTCTAGTAAAGGCATTATGTCTGGTGAAAGCATTATGTCTGGTTAAGGCACTATTATATCTGGTTAAGGCATTATGTCTGGTTAAGGCACTATTATATCTGGTGAAGGCATTATGTCTGGTTAAGACACTATTATGTCTGGTGAAGGCATTATGTCTAGTAATGGCATTATGTCTGGTGAACGCATTATGTCTGGTTAAGGCACTATTATATCTGGTTAAGGCATTATGTCTGTTGAAGGCACTATTATATCTGGTGAAGGCATTATGTCTGGTTAAGGCACTATTATGTCTGGTGAAGGCATTATGTCTAGGGAAGGCCTTATATCTAGGGAAGTTCTAGTGAAAGCTTATTATGTGTACGGAAAGTTTAATGAAAGCTTAATGTGTAGGGAAGTGTAGTGAAAGTTTAATGCTAGATAATCTCTATTGAAGGCTAAATTTGTAGGGAAGGTCTAATAAAAGCTTAATTTTAGGGAAGATCTAGTGAAGGCTAAATGTCAATTGTCAAGGAGAAGCAAAGCTTAATGTTAGGAAAGAATGTCAAGGGAAAGGTGAAGGCCTCATGTCTAGGGAAGGTCTTGTGTAGGCTTCATGACTAGGGAAGGTCTTGTGAAAGCCTTTTGAAAAGGAAATGTCTAGTGAAGGACTTATGTCTAGGAAAGGTCTAGTGAAGGACTTGTGTCTAAGAGTGCTTGAAATTAGGCTTAATGTCAAAGGAAAGTATAGTTAATATATGCCTTATTTATGACTTAAGGAAAGATCTAGCTCAAGAGGTCAAGAACATTTTACTACACATTCTGCAGTAAAATTTATCATTTGTAAAATCTTTTTTCAAATACAATCCTCATTCCTGTGTGAAGTGAAGAAATCCCAGTCTGATTGGATGTTTCTTCCTGTCATGTATTGTAATTCATAGATCATGCACCAAGAACTCCAAGCATGGGAGATTTGGCATGTTTAAATTGCACTAATTTTCAATTCAAGTTAATTCAGAAAGTCAATGTTTACACAAGCTAAACAAACATTTTTCTAAGGTGTATAATTTAGTATGGAACGTTTGTGAATTCAGTATCATCTGTTCGCTGGAATATCATATCCTGAAGACCCGATTATTTAGAACTCCCAGAGACAATATGACTGTACCGCAAGAATGGAGGTCAAGTGTCATTTTCCAAATCCTGTGTGGTTTTCAAGTTCATGATCAATACTCTGTTGTCCTTTCAGATATTGAAAATCATGATATCCTGGGCTCTTCTGTTCTTCAAATAATCAGGATTCAATTAATGTCCACTCCAAATAAGCAGAGTGGTTTATTAAGTGGCAGTAGGTAAACAGTGTGGAGGCTCGTTGTCAGAGTCTGCTGCAGGTGCTCCGGAGATTTACCCTGAATCATTCCTATAACACTGTCACTCAAAGAATGTTATTACCTATAGGTCTATAGAATTAAAAAAAATAATAATCACAAGTTAAATATTTCACATCAAGATTTAGAGGCAGTTTGATGTGTGAAAAAAAAAAAATTGAAAAAAATATAATTGTCATGTAAAAACTGCTGCATTATTTTGTGCCAAAATACTTTTTTTCAGTGTTTATGCTAGTCCAGCATGGCTATGGATGGCAATTAAATTTTTAAATCACTTGAATCACTTTTTACTTGCCTCTCAAATGTTATAACAGTTTCATTTAGTAGATTCAAATTCAATGAAAAAATGAATAAACACCCATTTGTCTCTTTATTTTGAAAATTTTCGATTCATACCCATGACAACATTTCTTAAAATTCAGTGACACAGTCTACTTCTCAATTTTTTTTTTTTTTTTTTTTGTGTGTGTGTTGAACTTACTGCATTTAAACTTGGAAAAGCTGAATTATATATAATTGGTGATTTATATTATAAGTTATTAAAAGTGTTTTTGTTATAATTACTAGCATAAAATCATCTACAAATTTGGATAAATGTATGATATTAAGTAAATTTTACAATCTTGTGCTGATTACGATATGTCAGAGGGTTCATGATATATTTTGACATTGTGTTTACGGTTTGTAACATCTGTGTGTACAGATTTTTTTTAAAGAAAGGTCTCGTAAACTTTGCTGTTGTTGATAATCTTATATAAATTTCCCGGATGATAAAATGCGACTCATATTACCTTTAGATTACTGTTGCAAGCAATGTTATGTCAAAGGGTCAAATGATGGAGATAAAGTAATCTCCCTTGATGTATAAAACCTGAGACTTGTACTCTTTGTTTCTCTGTAGTGAGTGTTTAAAGTCTTTGATATCTGATTTCTGGGGGAGTCTGCTTTATTTATGTAGATCATCAGCAGAGACAATAAACACCTGTCTAGTCTTCGAGTCACAAAAATACACACTGTTTTGTTAAAGGAGGAGGAGGAGGGGGTCAATTTTATGCTAACTAGGGATCATTTTTAAAAATCCCATAGACTGAATTCGCACTACATTAAATATGCATATACAGCTGAATAATTATAATTATGACTAAAGGGTAAAATATACTTGTGCTATATGTATGTCTTGACATACATCATCAATTTTTTTTTCTTTTTGAGAAACCAGAATTTTTTTTTTCTCAGAGCAAAATTTTTGATGGTTTAAAATATAAGGGCATTTCTAATAAAACATGCACTTAACCATGTTAAGTATTCAATTTCTGTAGTAATTTGATTACTAATTGAATTATCTCTTGAGATATTGTTTTCATAATTCGATTGATGCCACAAACCCAAAAATTCAAAGATTCCCCCTTTTTTTTTGGGCTGGATTATTTTCTAGAATATTGAGTTATTGTTAATTTTATGTTGTATAATGTCTGGAAGTCAAATTATGATGAATATGATTTTAATTTAATTATTTCAATTTTTCAGGAGTGAATGCTGAGTTATATTATGTAAGGAAGGGAATTGTAAACAACTATGCCTTATCGTTCATTCTTCCAATTCATCCTGACGTACAGGAAATAGTCTTCACATGGCGAAGTCTGCGGCAAGGTCCGCCTGACGTAAGTAACAAAGGGGAAATAAAAATGAAGTCTTCACATGACAAAGTCTATAGCATTGTCCACCTGACATCAGTAACGAGGAGCGAAATGAAATAGTTCATTAAAATAAAGGGATTTCTGAAAATTTTACTGTGTTTATACAGGTAGTGACTTGAATTCCAAATGCATTTAAATACCAATGTAAGAAGGAGAAATTTCTGAGTTAATAACAGTCAAGGGACATAACTCTCATTATCTTTGAATACATTATAAAATAGCATTTCTTTAAAAAAAACATGTTCAATTGGTTTCTTCGTTACTTTTAATGGCTTGTTAAGTTTTATTTTGACACTTTGACATTGCTGTCTAGATGTAATTTTATTGCCATCTTGTTTCCAAACTTCTATCAGTGAATCCGTGATTAGTTTGGCTTGTTTAACATTATAAAACACAACAGAGCAGTGGGAGATAGTGAAGCAATGTCAGAAATGTGTACCTTAATGAGCAGGTAATGCCAGAGTCGGAATGCTACAGTGGAGATTGGCAGCCATACTTCACAGGAGTCATCTGTAGCAGGCTAGGCCTGACTTAATCACACATATGTTGAATCTCTCATTACTACTGTCATATGTAGCAGGCTAGGCCTGACTGAATCACACATATGTCCAATATCTCAGTACTATTCAGGTTTAGAAGTCTGTACATGTATCTTCTGACATATGTTGAATCTATCAGTACTATTGATGCTCGGGTGTCAAAATAGTCTCGTTCAACCAGATGCTCGACTGTCTCCGTAAACTCTGACCAGGCTGGTCGGAGATTTACGGAGACAGCTGAGTGTGTGGTTTAACGAGACTCAAGTCAAGATGTCTACTGACTCTAGTATACATGTATCTTATGTCATATCACAGTTTATTGTTTTATACTATGATACTATATTCTACACTGAGTTCACTGTTTTATTCTATCCTGACCAAGTCTAATCACTGAACTTGGTATTTTAATTAAATGAGCTAAGATTCATGTCCCATTCTATCACTGATCTCATTATTTTCCCTAAAAAAGCTCACAGACAGTGTTATTTTGTCATAGTCTTCAATACTATGACATCCCCAATTTTCATGCCATTGGGTTTAATTTTTGTGGCAGAAACCCACAAATTTTTATCCTCTATGAAATCATTTAAAATTTTCAAATGCATAATCACTCAACAATTCAAAAACAATGAAATTTATCCCTTAAAACAAATAAGTTTTTCTCAAACCTTGAAATTTAGAGAAAAACATTTGGGAGGATATTAACCAAGCCTTGGGGCCATAAAACTTAGACGAGCTCACTTTTGATAGTCTCACTTTTTCCAAAGGAATTGATAATGGAAAAGTTACAGACTCAGATCAAAAGTGAGCTCGTCTAAGTTTGATGGCCCCCAGGCTCGGTGTTTAAGGAAGTTTTCAATAAGTTTGGCTAATGAAATTTTACATTTCTAACTTGAAGCATGAGTTAGTGGGTCTTGACATACCCTGAAAACTTAAAAATTTAAACCCCTTGAAATATAGTTTCCCAGTATGTAATTTTAAAGCAAGTGATCGCACAGTTTTATTTTTTCTTATGGAGGGCTATTTATGAGTTTTTGAAGAATCAAACATTTCCATAGGTAACTAATCCATTATTTAACAAAGATTTTATGGCCATTCATCTGAAAGAACTTTAAGGAGAAATGATTCTCATACACCATAAGTAAATTAATAAATTGTAGAAAGAAAGTGCATTCAGGGGCCAACTTGAATAATTAACATAGTTCATTGACATTCATGATTAAAGATAAATTCATAGTAAATTAACCACAAGAAACAACAATCCTAATAACAAGCTTTTCTTTAAAATTCTCAATTTCTCCTACATGTATATACATTTGTATTGGCAATTCAGGAAAATATATATTCACACTATGTTAGACCAACATGTCACCAAGATTTGAATATTATTTTGTTCATTTATACATATATTAATAAAACTTAATACAAATGAATGCATTTATTATAATAATAATCAAGGAAATTGGAATGCCAGATTACAGGAATTAGATTGATCAAAAGATATAATTTTACAATTCATAAAAAGATCAGTTTTATGCAAATTTGTAATGGTATCAATTGAAAGCCAATTGCAGAGTTTTTTTAACAAGGTGATTTTAGATGCTTACATAAGTATTATTGTTGTTGATTTTTCTTTGTTTCTCAGATCTACTACAACATGAGTTTTGAGGTGTCTAACCCGCGAGCCATGCTGATGCCAGTCGCTAACATCTCTAATACAGGAAAGGTCCCCAACTCTCTCTCAGGTATCTATCATACGGGCTGAAGATTCTATCACAATAAGGTTGCCGGAAAATAGCTGAAATATTTCATTCAAATTATTAGTAAACCCTGTTATTATACCCCCAGCCTGAAAAGCAGGAAGGTATATAGTAATCGGTATGTCTGTCCGTCCGTCTGTCCGTGGTCCGTCCATCTGTCTGTTATGCTTAGGGGTACCCATCTCTTATTTGCAACTCCTCTTATACCACTGAGTAAAATTTAATGAAACTTTCACAGAATCTTTATTACATATTGCCATTGTGCACCTTCTATTTTCCTTTTTGATCCAACGTATATTTTGGGTTTCCCGGCCACAGCAAAACATGGACTTTGCCATTATAACCATATGGGAGGCAGGGGGTATCATTTAGCTCATTGCGCACAGTACCTCTAGTTTTCATTTGAACTTAAACAAATGTCTTCATTTTTTTGCCACGGCCAGCCTTTTTGAAAAAATTGCTTTTAAACTCATTTTTACTACTGATTTGTTTAATTGTTACCCAAATGAAAAGAACATAAGAAAAAAATTTATGTACACATCCAATATTCATTGCACATTTATCTCAAACAAACAATACTTTTTAAAACAAAAAGCATTCTCATATATTGAGAAGTGAACAATTTGTGTGAAAACAAGGAGTACATGCATCGGTTGATAAGCCTGTGATGTTCTGGCAGATTTATAGCTTGTCTGTGGCGTACTTTACACTTGTTTTATGTTTCTACCTCCCCATTCCTGCAATTAGCCAAATGGCCACTGATACGGATAGGTAAAATGAGAAATGTTTTGTGTACTCTAAGAGTGGATTTTGTCATGCCCAGTGAAACTGTTGGACACATGTTTGGTGATTACGGAGGATGCTGGGACCACCCCTGCTGTTTCTCCCCGTACTTACCCCCTCTGTTTGACTCTGTAGCTGTGGAGGAACCCTGCCAGCTTCTCTGTTGTATAAATAGGCTGTTAATGCTGATGACAGAGAGTAATTCATTTTGATGACAGAACAAATCCCGTATCCACACTCTGGGATTTTAATGAACAAATTTAATTGATAAAATAGCAGTAATTTAACAGAGCTTTTATCACAGCTGAGTCTGTGTTTAGCCTCTGTGGAGCCAGGACAGATAGGAACTTTTTTTCAAAATAGAAAAAAGAAAGTTTTAATTGGCATAATCTTAGCAGCAGAAGCAAATTGAACCGATTTAATTTTTTTTTTAAGCATATAAAACATCTTTATGTATTGTGTCATACTGTTTACAAAGTTGTCTGAAGAATCATAGAAATGTGAAAAAAGCTTCTTAAATGTTAATGAGGAATAGCATATAAATGCCTTTTTTTTTATATCCACACAATTGTGAAAATAATTCGTATTTATAAGCTCACAAGTAACTTATTTCAAAGAGTTAGGAGGTGTTAAGGGGGTTTGACCCCCTAGCAAAGAAGGATAACTCTGAAATCAATAGATCAATGTGTATTTTTATTAAATTTTCATCTTCAGCAATGGCTTTTTCTCAGACTTTTTTTTTTTTGCTTTATTGTCAGTTTTCTCCCCTTTTTCTGTAACCTCTAAAAGAAAGCAAGTCAAGATGAAATAGATAAATCAAAGAAGGAAATTTAGAGAGAAATAGGAGTAAAGTTTATTTGGATGATTTTTTTTTTCAGTGTTCAGCATCACCTTTCCCTGTACGGGGAACATCTCTGCAGATGTGGAGGTCGTCATACAGATGAATATCAGCATCTTCTCTGCTTCAAATATCTCTGTCCTCAACTTCAAACGCAAGAAAACATGCCTCATGGGTAAGCTGCTGAGTGTCTCAGACCACTGTATAAGCTACAGGTGTAGTTTGGGATTTAACTTAAAAACATTGTGTCTGTTATGCATCAGGGATCCTTTGCAGCTATGCCTACAAAAATTAAGTGATATAATGCAATGGTTTTCATATCTTCATCACTTACATGAGAAATATCATCTAAAATAGAGTATCAAAATTCAGTATTTTTATATGGAAGTATATATAATTATACATGTACTTATCTTTGTACAGTGTTTTGAATTTCTTTAACATTATATTTATTGTTTAAATTAAAATTTTGATTTATGATGAGACTTTGTTTATATGATTTGCAGATAGTAGATACCAGAAGACATTGAGAAACAAGCTTTATTACAATAAAATACATACCATCCCTCCACACCTGGGCAACTTAACACACAGTCATGTCACAGTGGATGGTAAGTAGATATATATACATGTATATATATAATATACAGACAAACTAACACACAACCATGTTGCCGTAGACGGTATGTAATCTATATAATTACAGACAAACAAACAGACAGCCATGTTGCCATAGACAGTATGTAAATCTTTATAATATCAGACAAACAAACAGACAGTTATGTCACAATAAATAGTATGTAATCTATGTAATGTTCAGAAAAACATACAGACAGCTATGTTACAGTAGATGGTACATAAAATGTACAAACAAACCAACAGACATGTCACAGTAGATGGCATGTAGATATATAATGGATAATAATAATAAACTAACACACAGCCATGTTACAGTAGATGGTACATTAATCTGTCTAATGTACAGACAAATCAAAAGACATGTCACGGAAGATAGTAGGTAGATCTTATTAAATGTACAGACAAACCTTTCTTGGTAGACGGAACATATATTTTTGTAATGTACAGACAAACCAACACACAACCAGTGATATTACTTAAATCTACATAAAGTACCTGTAGAACTTAAATCTACATAATGTACCTGTAGAAACCTTCAGTCACATCATTTAAATCAAGCTCAGTGACATGTTAAACACTGAGCTCATGATTTTGTGTTTTGTGTTTTCAGATGCTACCACCAATGTAAAGATGTCAACTCGTATCTTCTACATAACAGTAGGGTGTGCATGTGCTGTGATCATCCTTATAGCAATGGCTGTGGCAATTTACTACCTCAATACTCAAAAAGGCAACAATAGGGGATACTCAGAGAGGATCAAATTCTAGTGAGTACAAATCTCAATCTCAGTACTCAAAAAGGCAACAATAGGGGGTACTCAGAGAGGATCAAATACTAGTGAGTACAAATCTCAATACTCAGTAAGGCAACAGTAGGGGATACTCAGAGAGAATCAAATACTAGTGAGTACAAATCTCAATCTCAGTACTCAGTAAGGCAACAATAGGGGATACTCAGAGAGGATCAAATACTAGTGAGTACAAATCACAATCTCAATACTCAGTAGGACAACAATAGGGGATACTCAGAGAGGAACAAATACTAGTGAGTACAAATCTCAATCTCAATACTCAGTAGGCAACAATAGGGGATACTCAGGGAGGAACAAATACTAGTGAGTACAAATCTCAATCTCAATACTCAGTAGGACAACAATAGGGGATACTCAGAGAGGAACAAATTCTAGTGAGTACAAATCTCAATCTCAATACTCAGTAAGGCAACAATAGGGGATACTCAGAGAGGAACAAATACTAGTGAACACAAATCTCAATACTCAAAAAGGCAACAAAAGGGGATGATTAGAGGGGATTAAATACTAGTGAGTACAATTAATACACTTTTTACTGGGAAATTGGATCAAACGTACGCAAGTACAAACAAGTAAAAACACAAGCTCAGGACTCAGGACGTTAATGATCAAAAGATATGTTTGATGTACATAACATAATAAATAATATTTGTAGAGGTTACAATGATTTAAACAGATAATTGTTTTCCTCATGCATCCCATCCCATATCTTGTTGTTTAGTCTATTTTTGCCATTAAAATGATTCACATTCTTTAAAGATTTCAGTTGTAGTTTTAATCTATACACTGTCTTATGTGTTGAACACAATTAAATAAACTTATTCGGAATTTTCATCCAAAAATTAAACTAATCCATAATGCATAAATAGAAACTAGTAGGCAGAAGTATTTAATAAAATTTTCTTTTACAAAGAAGAGTGAACATGATTCAAAACTGTGATGAAGATCAAGGAACAGGAAAACATGTACAATTCCGTGTTTTCTATTTATAGGTTGTTAGTCATGTAATTCAAACATGGCCTGCTCCAGGATTAACTGTGTTAGAGTTTCCCCTGATAGGTCATGTAATACAGGTTGTACTGTATATTATTTGTGCCTTTCTTTATAAGTTAGAGGTTATTTTCATGCCTTGATTTCTAATGCAAGTAGTATTTTAACAACTAGAAGTTATGTATTTGCTCAACATTTTTTTCTCTTAAATAACAATTGAAGCACAAGTGTCAAACATGATATTTTCATTTAAATTTTAGTCCATTTAGAAATGAATTCTGTGTAAAACAACATGCCATAAATAAATGCTGAGATTTAACTGACTCTTCAATAATCTCTGGAACCAGCTCTTCTATGTGTCAATAACGGAATATAATGAATTATTATGTAACAATGAATTATGTTGTGGAGGATGATGGAGTCGAGATGACATCAGTGGTTTTAGTGATGTCGGTATAGTGACATTGATATCCCAGTTCATTCAGATAAACTCAGCCCTCCACAGCATTCAATGACAGGGACATTATCACCACTCACATATAAACACATCAGGGACTCCAAATGGACAGGAAAATGCATGTCCTCAAATTAAAAAATATGGATTTTCTTGAATTTTATGCTTAGATAAATGATGCTGGCCATAGTACTATCTCTGATAATTGTATAATGGTGAAATGTAGTTTTCCACCCACAAATGAATTTCTGGAAACTAGATACAAGTTAGCTGCTGAAATTGCCCAGAACATTTGTAAAATTTAAATGGGAGATACATAATTTCTTTTAAATGTTTAGAGAAAAAATTGTTATGATTTTACAGAGTCACTTTAAAGATTATGCACTATATATGCTTTTAAAAGTAGGTACATATGAATTAAGTTTTCTTGTGGGGCTCAAATAAACTCATAATTGATTCAATTTCAAACTACTGTACAGTTGAATATTATTACCTTGGAAAACCAATGTGAAGTGAAAAAGTATTTAGTAGGAAATGTGATTTGATGAAATGTTTACTCAGACATCATGACTTCATCCCGTTCAGCTCAGTGTCAGCAATGGAAAATACAAACCTTGGCAAAGATGGAATACACATGTACATAATTTCACTTTACTAATTGCCACTTACAAGATATATAACAGATAGATGTTTTGTAATCTCAGTTTAACATAAATGTCATGAAATGAACTTAAGTATCATCAAGATGTTAATTTAGATAATCCAATGTGTGAACAGCAGTAATGGGGTGCAGGTGTTAATGCTCTTAGGACACGAAGATTAAAACTGCTTTTTCCATGGTAGACTCTTAATACATGCATTTGCCTCTTCATGAAATACTTGAAGCAAGCATTGAAGTATTTTGTCGCCATCATCAATGATGAATATTTACTCCATGAGCATCATGCTTTCTCTCGAAGCTGGTTAATTTGCAGTCCTCGGGTTTAAGTTGAATGATAATAAGGATTTAAAGAAAGAAAATCAAAAAATATGAGAAAAAATTGAAGTTTTGATACAAAAACTTGAATTTATGAATGTGTGGCGGTCAGCAGGGTTCGATCGCCGGTGGTCAGATAGCTCAGTTGGTAGAGCACCTGACCGGAGTTTCAGGGGGCCCGGGTTTGAATCCCGGTCTGGTCTGCTGCATTTTCTCCTCTCCCGTTACAAATGTATAATGTACAGATAAAGTAAACTGACTTATTTTAGTAGCAGTTGCTATTTTTCCTACTTCCTGTTTGCTAATTTTACACATTAAAACATGATCAATACTAATGCATAGGAAGCTTGGCTCCAAAGACACTGAATCGTGTTGACACTTAAGTCAATTGCTGAGAAAAAATTGTGCCATTTTTTTTTAATTGTGCTATATGATGGAATTTTACATTTACTACACATTTTAAATGTCTGATTTCCACCAGTTTACTCAATTATCCATGCAACAAAAAATTACAAAAAGTTACTGTAATCTGTAAATGTTTAAAGTGCAGGAAAAAGGTATCAAAAGCAGTGATTAAGTTTGTTGTTTATTTTAACAGTGACAGCACCAGTTCCCAGCAGCTCTCTAACCAACAGAGCCAGTCATTCTTAAGATCAGAGACACCAGTGGAGAGCAGCTACAAGGGATCCAGTGGTAAGTCTGATCTGATATTTCTCTGTAACCGCAATATTACAGCTTTCAGAGTCATGATAATTCATATCTAGGAGAAGAAAATAAAGGTGAAGGGGGTGCAATTTTCTAGAAAGTTCATAAATGCTGGGTCATTTATTTTTTCTTGCATTCATTGTGTTCATAATCAACTACCCTTCAGTCAGTTATGAGTCCTTGTGTTCCTGTAAATAATGGTACAGACATCAGTGGTTTTGGTTTAGTCTTTTATATTAATAAATTGTAAAATTCATAAGTTTCAGAATCAGATAAGATAAACAGAAAGGATATATTGCATATTTGTTGTAAACTGACCTATACTCTGATTTCAGTGAGAAATTACTCCTGTGGGCCATCCCCCATACCTGAGTGTTTCCCTCCTGATCCTAGGGATATTCTGCAGGAAGTGGCAATAGAACATCGAAGGATCGCACTAGGAGAATTACAGATGGAGGGTAAGATTTATTGAACATCGAAGGATCGCACTAGGAGAATTACAAATGGAAGGTAAGGTTTATATCATTAGAACATCAAAAGATCGCACAATGAGTATTGTACATGGGGTAAGACTTTTAGAAAAAGAATGTGAAAGGATGGCACAGGAGAATTAGAAATGGAGGGTAAGATTTATAGCTTTAAAACATCGAAGGATTGCACGAGAAGAATTACAGATTTAAAGTATAAGAAAATCAAAGGATCCCACTAGAAAAATTATAAAGAGAAGGTAAGATTTATTGCATTAACCTACAATCTACCTGCGTTTAATATTTATTTCATATGTGAAATGAAAGCTTCATAATGGATTGAATACCTTTTATTATGGGAATATTAAAATGAATCTCTAATGGAGACAAATAATGATGTATGATTATAGATAAATAAATTCTATTAAACATAAAAATATTAAATAATTCAAGCATTTATTTATTTCATGTGTTTATCTTAGTTAATTCCATGCTTTGTAGGGACCTTTGGAAGAATCTACCAAGGGACAATACTGAGTGAAACAGTGAGTGAGACAGAAATAGGAGTGGATCAAGGAATCATGATTAAAACTGTCTCAGGTACATATCTTACTATAATTCCAGTATGGGATGATTTCAAAATTTAGCAAAAATATTTTTATTATAAAATTAAGTATTAATTTATTTTATTAATGATAAGATGTAAGCAAAGATTTTTGTATTTAAAAGAGGATATATTGTCAAATATGACTCAGCAGGAAGAATTTTAAAAAATAAGATATGATAAAAATCTGCAACTTTAATTATATGTTTGTATTGGTCATATTAATGTTGAAAAGACTGGACAAAGACTAATACCGACTATATGGCTGATCAGTTTTGTTTGGGTATGTTCCCCTAGCATCAACATCCTATTGTCACACTCAATATGGGAGAGGACTATCTAAGTTTTAAGAACCTGTGTCCAATCCCTTTGACATGTTTGTCAATAAAATATGTTCAAAACAAACAAACAATAATAAAGCCTTGTTTGTTACAGACCAGGCAAGGCCAGACCAGGTGCACCTGTTCCTGACAGAGAGCTGTATGATGATGGGAATCATCCACCAGAACATCTACCCTGTCATCGGCGCCTGTACTGAGGCTGGGCAGCCCCCCTACGTCATCTACCCCTACTCTTCCGAGGGCAACCTCAAAAAGTTCCTCCTCAAATGTCGAGTCTCGGAGACAGGCTCTCATTATGTAAGTTATTGATAGAGGATCATAATAAGGATTGTTTACGCTGTGACCTGTATGACCTGTATGTATATACAGTGATATGTAGTATTCTATTGGGACTGTGTATCCTAAGAAATGTTGCGCGTTTTGTAAATGTTATCCCATTACTACATTTAGTTTAAACAATATTTTCAATATCTCAAGAACTAATATTCACAAAACACTTTTTTAAGCTGCTTAAAAAATTATGATATTTGAAATTTACATGCATGTTAAATTATACAGCATGTCAATTCACACAAATGAATGACTTACATTTGGTGGCATTGAAAGTCTTTACCACCATGTGTCCTTGTTCCTTGTCTCAAAACTCTTCTGTATAATATTAGTATTTTCAGTAAAAAACCAATTGACTCACAACACCCTTTCTTTCTTCCTTTGCAGTCTTTATCCACACAACAGCTTGTATACTTAGCAATACAAATTGTGAAAGCCATACAATTTTTACACAGAAAGAAAATACTTCATAAAGACATAGCAACAAGAAATTGTGTGTAAGTGGGGTAGCTATTTAATGTAACAATAATTTTTATTTACATTACTGTTCAAAAGAAGATAACAATATGCAACTGTTGGAATTTTCAGTATTAAAAACCTTGAACTTTAAATCATGCACATTTACCATGAAAAAACATAATGACATTTCTCCAACAGATTCTTTGATCAATACAAATGCTCTTATGAGGTCAAAGGTAAAAGGTTATAAAGGATAGCCAAATAATGAGACTTTCTCTCTACATTTATTTATTTTTACTTTCAGCATAGACAATGACTTGCAGTTAAAGTTAACAGATAATTCCCTGTCCCGGGATTTGTTCCCCGCTGACTACCACTGTTTAGGGGACAATGAGAATCGGCCTGTTAAGTGGCTCTCTCTGGAGGCATTAGTAGAGAGAAGGTTCTCCATCAATAGCGATGTGGTAAGTCAGGAGAGGGGTACACACTGGTCAGGGGTTTAAAAAAGTTAATCTTGGATTTGTATTCTTAATTAAAATTAACTTTGTTTAAGAGAATTTGAGTTAATGTATTCAAAAAATATAAAAAGAAATTAATAGTTTACTGTTTTAGCGAAAGATCCTGAATAGTTAAAGTTCAATTTCTTTGTAATTAAACCATATGAAGAATATTGATGAGTGAAATATTTCTGTTTCAGTGGTCTTTTGGAGTAACATTATGGGAACTTATGTCTCTGGCTCAACAACCTTACTCAGAAGTTGATTGTTTTGAAATGGCAGCATACCTTAGAGAGGGTTACAGGATAGCACATCCAATCAACTGTCCTGATGAACTGTAAGTGATCAATCAGATTTCTGAACCTTCCAAAACCAATGATTTTCATGTCTCATGCAGCATTTTTAAAATTTCTTTAGGTCTGCTATGCTTCCTACAGCTTTCATCCAATTTTGGTTCAACTTTGTACATCAGTAGTTTACTTCAAGTTAAATAATTATCTCTATTCATTATTGGTTTCAATGCCTTGGATGACTTTGACTAAGAGGCTTGTTTCCTATTTTGTAGGTATAGCATGATGTCTGGTTGTTGGGCCAAAAATCCAGACGAGAGACCGAGGTTCTCCCAGCTTTTAGTGTATCTCCAGAACTTTTATGAAGCTTTGGGCCAGTACATTTAGTGAGAGACAACTACTAGTATATTCTATACAATGCAAAAGTTTTCTGAGAACTCTGGTGGAAGCAGTTTGTTTGATGGAGAATCCTTGTTACTTGAATGTTCACCTTCAACTAAATCTAAATATGATCATCCAGCAAAAGCACTTAGAGAATTTTTTGGTTTAAACTGTGAATATATATTTATATGCTGAGAATTCAAAAAAAAAGGAGTTCAATGCAAGGGTAATAAATATACTCTAAAGAATGTAGCAAAAAGCTGTGAACATTCAATTTATAAATTTGTAATGAAGTATTTCATTACATTGGGCTAAATGGGCAGGTTGCAATAGATATGGAGACATTGTGTTCTCCTAAAGTGTGGCTCAATGAAGACATGGACAACGCTTCTAAGTTAGGGAAGACTACTTTGTGTCAGTTTGTCATGTCTGCAATAGATCAACTGACAATGTGTAAACCAAATATTTCATAATTATCATAAAACTTATATAAAAGCAGCCATATCATGGACATGTATTACTCTACTATCATTGTTTTATGTCAAAAGTTTGATATTCATACCTACTTAAAGTAATAATATAAATTATGTTTTTTTTCTCTGGAGTCTTGTAGTTCTGTATTTTTGGAACTCAGTTCTCCAAAGATCTTGGTTTCATTTTATTTTCTTTTTATTTATAGAGTGGAATTTGTTTATTTAAAAAATAATGTTTAGTGCTACAATTACAAATTGTTACAATTCATTCTGTTTATTTTTATGTGTATTGTATCTACCATTTAGATTCTTCGATGGAGGACAACTGTATACACTATAACATTTTTCTATGTTTTCTTTAACCATATATAATGCCAACTTACCAGGTATGCTATTATTTTTTGACAATGAGGCATCAGAGTTGCATATAGAATAGACTGTAATTAAGGATTGTGCCAAATGTTTATCGTGATCATAAGTAATGATGACATCTTTAAAATAACTTTGGTTATATTTGTTTTCATCGAAGGTTTCCTTTTTTTCTTTTCTTCTTTTAAAGAAAATAATGCTTTAAAAAATGTTTAGAAAATAATATTGCAAAATCTTCATTTTTTAACACATTAACTATAAAAGAAGTCTACAAAATTCTGCAGATGCATCTGGCACTTTGATATTTTTTTTTCCGTCCATGCAATTTTCATATGGTTGTCAGAAATATATATGTAACACAGGAAAATGTGTGCAGCAATATTGTAGTTTAATATCCTGTCATAATTAACCTCATTTGTATAAAATGTCTTTTTTTCATATTGATAAGCAGCATTATGTAAAGCATTATGGAATATGTAAGTTCTGTAGCAATTTTTATGCCACACCATGAGTATGGCCAGAGCAGATAGTGTTTGTCAAGTCTGTCTTCCTTCCATCTGTCCTATCAATCTTTACATTTAGCTTTGTTTCAAAGGAACTGTTTAAGATATTTTTTATCAAACTTTGTGTGCTGAAGCATATTGATGACAGCTATTCAACTGCTTCAACATTTTTTTTTTACCTTGATCTTTCCTTTGACCTTGATCATACTTTTCTTAATTGTGTGTTTCTCTAAAAACTATTCTTAATGTTTTTTTTGTAACGCAGCTAGGTTAAGGCCGCCCATAGGAAATAAGCCTTAAAATATTCCGAAAAAATCAATATAATGTTGATATATTTTTTATTAGGATGAATTTTAATCTAATGAGAACTATACTAATGCATATGTATGCATGGGGTCTCAACCGAGTTCGGCCAATGTGACTTCACGTACATCAGCTGTTTGTCACGTGACATGTTTAAAATTAGAAAAAATATGTACGGATACAAAGATCGTAAAAGTTCAACGATAAACTGATAATTTTTCACTGTGAAATTGATTGTGTTTTCTTTAAGACAAATTTCTTAACCCGAAAAGTGCTAGGAGCAACTTCTCCATGCCTGGGAAATATATAAAATTTAGCCGACTTTTGATAAACTATGTGCATTTACACTATACGCATTGAATAAATGTAAAACTATGGAAAAACTCAACAGCGCACAACTTGCTCCCAGCACTTTTCAAAATAGTAGGGACAATAGCTACATGTGTATAAAATATCATAATTTATAATCAAGCGGATATCGTTGAACTTTTAAGATTTTGGAGGGGTTGTACATGTGATTGTAGTACGTTTCTGTATAAAATGCATGACTGCGGCTTTATAAGAGACCTAATAGTTCTCAATTAAATAAGATTGTGAACTATTGATTAATGCATTCAAAAATATGAATCAATTATAGTCAAATCACGCTTATTTAGATTTAATTTTCATATTTTCAGTTCCACTAAAAGCTTTATTTGCGTCTCAAGTACTGAGAAATTGCGTGTCAAACTAGCCTATGACGTCATATCTGTTAGTACAGCGAGATCAAGTTGGCTTTGATTTTACATTCGAATAGTGTTATTAAGACAAGATAAGTTACACATTGATTAATGTTTACAATTATCATGAGAAATCAAAGTATGTAAGAGTATATGGAAAAGAAAATTATTATTTATTCGCCAAGATTCATTTGTGCAATTTCACAGTGACGTCATAATCGAATTCCCGAGGCTCTGCATTCACTGATCTACCTTGGGTAGCCCTTAACCTAGTTGCGAAACTTGTGAAATCAAACATCATATGTTCATTGATGTATTATTGGTGAGAATTTAGATCTATCAAATGTGTCCAAATTTCTTTACTTTGTTCTTCCTGTCATAGGACATATTTCTAGATATACAGATGCATAACAGTGATTATATACATGTACATATTTTTCTAGAATATACATGTGAAAATTCACTCCTAAAAACTTAATACTTTTCAAACAATTACCTGGGTAGTCTTTGCACAAAATGTCACTTTAGAAATCTATAGAATTAAAAGTTCCAGAAAACTTAATTCAAATTTGCAAAGTAATTATCAAGTAAATTGTAGGAATTTTTTCATCTTGTTTTTTATTTCCAGCACAGAACTGTTTTACCTTTAGAAATGAATTTGTGTGAATTTTTCAAGTAGTAAACATTTGCTGATTGCTTGGTTCTTAAGTAGATTATTTCAGTTGATTGTTCAATCTTGACATAGTCACACAAACTTTATGAGAAGCACAGATCAATGGTAGAAGCAGAAATCTAAGAGATGTCTGTGAAAATTTACCATTGATGTACATGTATATATACATTACTTAATTGTTGGTTAAGTTAAAAATTAAATTAATGTGCCATTAAGAAAGATTTTCTTTTCTGTTTCCAGATGAAAAATACACATGATGCCAAATGTTGTTTTTGAATATTGTATGAATGTCCTCATGTATGTACATGTAAAATAAACCTTACTTTATATTTAAATATGTCAAAGAACATATGTGATTTTATACATATATTGTTTGTATTAAAACAAACAGGGTGTGTGTATGTGTGTTTGTGTTTGATCAGATTTATGTATTTAATTCTTCATTAACACATTTTATACAATAAATTAAAAACAAGTGATTCCTTTACCTTGATCAATTCTGGCATTAGACTTTTTAACAGGATGAAAGGGCAAATTATTAATGCAATTTTTGTTAGGAAATTAATAACATCAGCAACCTTAAAAGGTTGTTGACAACGATGAGACGACTTAAGCCCCGCCTCTTTGCCATACGAAACGTTATCATTGGATCCTTTCTACACTCGTTGACCTTCGCCCGAATTTTTATCTCATGTACATTTCACAGCTGAATGAAAGGCTGTGTAAATTTCAGACGCTAATTATGAAAGTAAAGAATTTATTTTTAAAGGATTGTTCTCATTTTGATGGTTTTGGTCCTATCTCTAAGCCCAAGGGGGGCGGGGATCGTGAAATTCAAAATTTCCCCATTCACTCTTCGATTTTTTGTCCCAATATTGGTTGAAATTTGTCCAGTGGTTGCAGAGAAGAAGCTGAAAATGTTCAAATCGACAAATGCTAACGCTCAACGACGGACAAAATGAATACTAAGAAGTCTCCTAAGGTGGCCAGAAAAGATAAAAGTTTATGGAACTTAATTTCTTAGATTTCAGCCTTTGACAATGGACCTTCGTCTTATCATTTTGAACGGCATCCTATTTTTTTTTTTCGTCTACCATCTACCTTCAATCCAGTTAATGATTGGTTTGTATCGGCAATCATTCGTTTTGCTAGCTGCAGAACTGTAGCTCTCTGCTTGAGAAAATCCGAATTTTCTCATGCAGAGAGCTACAGTTCTGCAGCTATCGTTTTGCAGTGGTGTCTTTATTTTGCAACTTCCTATGTTGGTTTTTTAAAAGGTGTTTGTTTTGTTTTTCAGTTTTTTTTTAAATTAATCTCTCAGTATAGAAAATAAACTTCTTTATTACTCTTTTTTGCCACTCAGAGATCTGTTATCAGCAGAACCCTATAAGTTTTCTAAAATTATTTTAAAGACTTATATGAAGTAAAAAGTTAAGACAACGAATGCCGACCAATCTCAAAAATCTATAAATAATTCGAATATGGAAAGAGGGCATACACGCAAACCCCTGGAAATTTTAGAGGTGGGATCAGGTGCCTAGGAAGAGTAAGCTCCCCCTGTATTATTCAGGTAGACGGACTTTATTAGTGAAAGACTACCAATTGTTAATGCCGGTTGTTGAAATCTTTATAACATCAATTTTATCAGTGAGTAGCATGTCTCGTTTCAAACATTGAACGTATACTCAAAGCAATCCTGGGTGGCAAATAAGATTGGATACATAAGCATCAAAAGCAGGTGATAGTGGAATATAGATAAAGAAAGTTGATGTTGATAAAGCTAAAGTCATCTTGTTTGTCATACAATTCATTTGTTGATTTGCCTTTATCGTCCATATAGTCAGTAAAACATCCAAACAGTAAATTGATTTAACAGGATCCGTGGTGTCTTTTATGGCAAGCTCACTGGTAATGAGTCCACATATGAATGTCAATATCTATTTTGACTGATAAAACGTCGTCGACTTATCTGAATGAAAAGTTGAAGGCTATAGTAAGTGCTTTCTTCTCCTCATGTTTAAGTTTTCAAATAAATTCTTCTTTATGGGGATATAAGACAGGTCACCTTATAAAGGAGCACAATAAGCGCCCATCGGAAAAGCCTGGAAATACGAAGACACCATAAATGTTGACAATGAGGAACTCGATATCCTTTAAATAACAACTTCAGAGTACTTTGGTGTAAAATCAGATGTCTATGATATCAAAAAGTAAAATTGGGAGTTTGAAAGTTTCTAAAAGTTCGTCCACGTTTTTTAGGCTTCACATCTGATTTACACCAATTCCAAAATACACGGTAGAAAAGTACGTCATATGCTTCTAGTAATTCGTGAGGAGTACAGATAAGGGTTTGTAAGAACATTTACTGGTCCCAGCAATGTATTTTTGTAAGGATTTGATGAGGTTTAGTAGTCTTGTACAGTCCAGCACAGGTAGGGTAGACTCGCCTTGGTTGTTTTGTATTAAATAAAAGTATTAAACACTGAAATGTGGTTTTGATATTTAAAAAAAGAAGAAGCATGCCATTTTCTCAAGGAATCGCAATATCTCATTATTTTCTTAGAAAAGGGAGAAGGGTGACATCTTATTTAAAATTAACACATGGTATAGCCTTCCCCGGAAACATAATTTTTCATACTTTTTTGATCTACCAGTGTTCCATTTGCCACGTGTTTAATACATTGATTACAACTGAACAGAACTGGACTTAACCAGTTTGGGATAAAATCTTAAAATAATACTTAATTGATGTGTAAACTGTTAAGAAAACATAAGCCAAACTGTTTCACAATTCGAAGAGATTAAATTTGTTTATCTTACACCTAATAAGCAAGTGTTTATTTTTTAGAGTATATGTACTATGTACATGCAACATGTAGATAGAGACGCACTGCTTGTATACAATAGAAAATATAAATTAAATAATTTGCAATGGTATTTGTCTATCGAACTATTTTTTCTTTAGTACTGAAAATCCTATATTCACGGAAAGGAGGGGTATATATTTTTGAACATATATTTTTTAATTTTTGGTAGACAAATTGCTTGATTATTATGAACTAATTCTTCTTTATAAAAATCTTATATTTTTAGTCACCAGTTGCCCATGGCTCAGACATCCATAAAGGGTGGGGTTAATACATTTTTTTCTTTAATGGAAAATTCCCCCAAGAAAATTTAAAAATAATAATAATAAAATAATAATAATACCCCCCCCCCCC
>PRKT01001077.1:78050-134275 GCA_003671525.1 Saccostrea glomerata | reverse complement strand
GCTTGGCAACCGACCTTTCGATGAACATTTTCAATAGTAAAACAATTATGTTTGGATAAAAGGGGGGATGCATGTACTGTTATTTTAAGTTTACTATTATGTCAACAACCCTGTATCCAAAGTAGATAACACGAAATATATATATTCTTTATATTAATATCTTATGACATTTAAGCAGCTATTATAAATTAATTAATCATATCTTGCAAAGCAAAGTCCAATATTTCTTTAAATTTTGTTTTGATAATATATAACACTTGTTCTTGCGTTGTAATTTAATAACATGACATCCTCGGTATTAAAATACTCAAAGATTTCTTAATAGTAAAAAATAACAAAGGGGAGTAATTGAATCTCAAACCGCCTTTTGATTGGTTATTTTGGATCTTGAATCTCGAAACTCGAATTTCGAATCTCGAATTTCGAATCTCGTATTTCGAATCTCGAATGAGCCTTCTGGGCTTTCGTATATTTACTTACCTTGTCATTGGTCATTTTATGCAACATTTTTTGTTGAACAGCATTCTGATTGTACACAAAAGTACTCTGAAAGTGACAATAAAAAGGTGTTTGAGTATCTGATTGGCAATATCTATGTTTTTAAAAACAACAGTGTATTGGAATTCCCATGGGTACCAATTGCGCGCCGTTGGTAGCGGACCTTTTTTGTATTCATATGAAACAACATTTCTCCAAAATCATATATTTGAAAGGAGGAAAACACTCGTTGGGGCCCTCAACTCGACATTTAGATATATCGACAACGTATTGTCAACTATCAACGGTTATTTCCATTCTTATGTCGATACGATGTATCCCAGTGAGCGTGAGATGAAAGATACCGTAGAATCTGATACATCTGTTGGATATTTTACTTGAGAAAGATGTTCATGATAATCTAACAACCAAGCGTGAGAAACGTGATGATTATAACTTTTCAATCGTCAACTTCCCTTACTTATGCAGCAATACACCTTCATCACCTGCACATGGAGTTTATATCTCTCAGTTGATTCGATACGCAAGAGCAATCTCTTCGTATGTACAATTTTCAAAACGGGGTAAATTATTCACAAATTGTTGAAACAAGAATATCAAAAGTCTCGTTTAAAGTCACCATTTCGTAAGTTCTATAGTCGATATATAATGACCTTACAATTTATCATTGAGTCAAATGCTGACTTTTTAAAATACTTATTGTTAGTCAATTATTTTACGCTGAATTGAAGACATAAGCTTTCGTTATTTCTCGATCATAACAAGGAGAACACGGCGGGTGTGACCGGTCGGTAGGGGATGCTCCCTCCTCCATGGCACCTGATCCCACCTCTGATCTAATTAAGATCCGTGTTTGCGCTGCTTCTATTTTATATTTATCTATTGACTTTTGAGTCTGAATACTGTTCGTTATCTCCATATGTTTCACGCTATGATTTCTGACCCCTTGGTGTGCTCTTGCTTTTCATAACACGTTATGATGTGTGTCGACCTGGTTAAGTTTCAACGTACACTCCTACTTATAGTTTCGTCAAAGATCATTTATTTAAAATATGTATTTTTACATTATATTTAAATGTATACATACGTTTGGTTTTTTTTTGGAAAAGCTTAACATTGCAAATAACAATTTTGCAGAATACTCAAAAGTAATAGAAAATCGAATTAAACAATAATGAATGCGATGGCAACTGAAGCAGAAAAAGAACAAGTGAGATTTTGATTGGGATAAAAAGACGCATGTTGAAGTTATTAAACTTGCACTTTTCAAATGTAAAGATCCGCGGTTTTTCATAGCATGGTTTTCAATATACCACAACACCTGTGTACTTTCAACTGCTCAGTACTTTCTACTTACTGCTGGACACCTTATCGCCTCGTGGAACTATTTCTTTTTAAGTGTTTACTCTTTCCCCCCACTTATCCTCACCAAAGGGTTTTCTTCAGGAGGCATATTTTTGCAAACCAACGACAAAAAAATATGTTTTCATCATATTTATTTAAATGACATATTTTAAAACATTTTTTATCAATCTGATATGTTGAATTTTGCAAAAGTTAAACATAAAGAGAGTCACTAATCCATGGGTTTTGAAATTCTCGCATGCAAAAAAATACATTTAACCCTACGATAGATTATATTGGCTGAGATAGTCGTTGTATCGAAAGAACTTACGAAATTATGATTTCAAACGAGACTGTTGATTAATCGACCTGGTTGATATAAACATGCCTTGTTTAAAAAACATGATCACATGTACAGCTAATCCAAAATATCTTATGTTTCCTGGCTTTTTTACGAATTTGATATTTTACGTCCCAGGAAAACGAAAAACTGTAATTCGTCATCGTCAATTTGAGCTGATTTTTGACACTTGCAATTGCAAACCGAATTAAATGCCGAACTAACAATTTATCAAAAGCACAATGAATCTAGTACTAACCAATGTTGATGAAAAGAAATCAGCACTCCACATTTCGATACAGGACTTGCAAGTTTTTAAAATCCACGAAATGAAAACAAATCTCGACAGTCAGATAAAATGTTTTCTTTGGATTGTATATTGTGGCAGTACCTGATCCCACCTCTGATGTTTCGGATGTCGTGTTTGCTCTGCTCCTATTTTGTATTTTTTTTTTGACTTTGATATTGATATTGAATACTGATCGTTATCTCCATATCATTCTTCTATACGAACCATATAAAACAATGTTGATTAGTACCAAACGTATTGTATCATTATTGATAAATAGTGCTTTTCTTATTGAATTCAGTTCGTAAGTATGGAAAATCAACACAACAATGCCGCTTCCAGTTGGAGGCGGCGAATTCCCAGTTTTCAATATGGCGCCGGTTCTGTTGTTCTCCTGGCACGCAAAATATTAAAATCGGGAAAAATGCTTGGAAACCGTCAGATATTTCGGACTAATGTACAGCATACTCTTGTGTATCGTATAGTTAATGTTATCTCAGTATTACATAATCTTAAAATTTATTCTGCAGACGTTCTGCTGCAAACATATGCAGATGCCGAGTGCCACACCTCATGTATAGGTGTATTTCAAAGAAGTTAAATGGATTACAGATGGAAAAAGATTTGAAAGTCTACAGAAATCATTATTTCTTTTTAAGGTGTTTAAGGATTACAAATGTTATTTTCTATGAAACATTTACCGAAAATGATATTTTTGAAACGTTTTCTGGGTACACCTTCCAGAACTTTGAATATTGTCCAAGGGTCGGGTATACTGGTGAATGGGGAGCTGTAACTATATTGATTATATAATATTTACATTTCCAATGTCTTTGTCCGAGATAATATTACAAATAGTTATTATATTTTATTTCCTCGTGAATGTACTGGCTCATCAATAGGCGCGATTTAAAAAAAATAACGTGCAGGGCGGGGAATAGGGAAAAGACTTGTAGCAGATGGATTGGCGGAATCAAGTACAAGTAAATATAAGGAATAACTGTCAGATTTTTCAATTTCATGACGACGATCAATTGATTGGCTTGCGTGATAATTTTATGAACAAACGCCTTCGGCTTTTATGCAAATTATCTCGCAAGCCAATCGATTGATCACATCATGGAATCGAAAAATAAGACACAGTTATTCCTTAACTAAAAATGCAAAATTTCTTTGATTTTTCTTTTGGGTAAAAAGCAAAGAAACAAAATGTATATAATTTATGATTAACAATCATTATAGTACCTCTTCCAAATTTGGACTAGATAGGGTAAAGGCCGAATCTGGCCCCTTATTTGGTGTAAAAATCAGAACACTGGTAAAATTGTGATAGTTTGTAGTTAACAAGTTAAAATGATGCTTACTTCAAAACAATAAAGCACTAATTTAGATTCAGATCTTACATGGAAACCACTAGAGGCTGCAGAAGTAAGACATTTTCGAGAATTTTCTCAATTCTGTTGTAATTCTATCATATTTGAGTTACTCTTCTCTTCGGAAAACATGGAGCACAAGCTTGCCTATTTGAGATTTTTACACATAAACTACATCTGATACTAGTGTATAAATGTATAAATTTGGTAGATAGGCAATCTTGTGCTCTATGTTTTCCGAAAAAAATGTGCCGTAAAATCGATGAAATTTTGCATAAAAATGTGAAAATTCAAAAATTGACCCATTTCCTGACCTCTCTGTGACCTCTTTATATTCTAAATCTTATAACCAATACTCAATTTGTGGCAGGCCGGGGTGACAACATGTTTTTATGGATAAAATGTTTGATCATTCTGAAAGACACGCTAACTTGGGTGCCGAATAAGGGTCTTTCCCCATCTTGTCCTTTGTGAATTTTATGACATCGGATCATAGGTTCTGTTAATAGGATATGGTGGTGTTTAATCTACGTAGAAAAATTCATTAATTCTTTAACATTCTTTTCTGGCACTAAGCACCTCGAAGGCAAACAGCAGAAACTATAATAACAAGCGAAGCCTGTTATACATAAATTATCCCACGACCTTTCAAGATTATAACCGATGAAAAACAACAAAAACAAACCAACAAAGACAAAACAAAATACATAATTATATTGTAGTATCATTGCTATGTACCATCTTGTATTAACACTAAACCCAGCTGTCAACTTCTACCACTATAGGATACACTTCCGTGTAAAGAGATAACCTTACACAAGCGTGCATTTGCTTCCCATAGCAAAATATTTAAATCACAACACAAAAAACTTTTATACAGGATTTTGATATCAAATGACAAATGGTATAATATTCTTATCAGACAGAAACAATTTCGTTTGACTGGGGGTCATTTAGTAAATAATTACATGTATATCTGTAAAATCGTATCTCGTATCGAATGAACTATAAAGATAAAGAATTGTCAAGCTCAAAAGTCCATTCAAACAATATAAATTTAATGCAGAGCAAACACGGACCCCAAAACCCGTCAGAGCCACGAAGGAGGACGCAACTCCTGTCGACTACTCACACCCATTGTGTGCTCTTAGTCACGATCGCACAAACGGAAAATGTAGACATGTCAGCGTGAAATAATGATCGAATAATACGAATATAGAGTGATCTTCCCCGTCAACTTACGCTTTCTATCAGAACTGCTCCGCGAATGAAGGCTTATCTGAGTTACCTTGAACACACTTATACTGCGTTGTTAAAAAATACTTCCGGATTTGATCAATAGTTAACTGGAATTATGGATACTCGGGACGTCGCCTCGTGCGACTCAAATGTGGACAATGCAGTGTTTGAGAAGAGACTGATCAATGCAGTGAAAGATGGAACCATTCAAAAAGTTACAGAGATATGCATGTCTCTTCCAAGAAATTTTGATATGAACAGTGTTTTTGAAAAACCGTTTATTTGTATTATTCAGAGAAAAGGATTGGTTACAAGTTCATTCAACATACTAGAAAAAACATTTCACGGAACCCGTAGCTGGACACCATTACTTCATCTTGCCTGCAGTGCTAAAAACTCGGGGGAAATTTTGAAAATACTGGTAAGGAATGGCGGAAGTTTGTGGGCGAATAAATCATATGGTTTGAATTTATTTCAGTATGCCTGCAGAAAGAGAAACCTGGAGGCTATACAATTCATTCTGGGCAAGTGTCAGGATGTGTTTTACCTTCATAGTCTATCTAATGCTGATCATGATGCCCTCTTCTACGCAATAGAATCTTGGGAGGATGATCCAGAAGAAGGGAAAAAAGTTATTGAACTCCTTCTTTTGCAAGGAAAATTTAGTATCAATCGATTTCGGAAAGATGGGACAACTGAAGTGTTGAATGCTGTTATTAAAAACAGATGCCAGTTGGCATCAATGCTCTGCAAGCTTGGGGCTGATGTAAACCTTGGAAACCATTCGTCTAAAAAAGCAATTCACTGGGCAAGCGAACAAAGTGGTTATCACGACATAATACAAGTACTTGTAGAACATGGTGCTAATAAAAACGAGGTTTGGCGCCATTGTCAACGACCTATACACCTGGCTCTTAAACATGGTGTAACTAAAAATGCAGAAGTTTTGCTCCGATCAGGAGTTGACATTTCTGGTTCAATACGACTAAATAATCCAAAATACGACTGGATTTCAACATTTTGTCTTGCTGCTAGGCGATGTCCTTCGTTAATCCCAGAGTTTCTAGCTCACGGTGCTAACCCAAACGAAGTCCACCACACGAGTGGGTACTCAGTGCTTGGTTTTGCCATAGAAAATGGTGGCAGAAGAGAAGTGATAAAATCCCTTATAGAAGCAGGGGCTAACATTGCAAAAGGATGTTATGGAAAATCTGCCCTCCAAAGTTGTGTAACCTTAGGTAATTATTTTTGTAATTTAATCCTCCTATATGAAGAACAAGTTTATATCGGTAATTGAAATCAAAATCAAATCGTCATATTAACGAGGCCCAATCTACTTGATATGCGCATACATTTTCTCGCAACGTCGTTAAAGTCACGTCACAGTTTCCTTGACTGTCGTCAGAATTGAATAACGCAATTGAAGTCATTTCAATTTTGAAGTTATGATATAATCATAACGTCACAATTGAAATGACGTCAATTGCGTTATTTGTTCTATAGATCTATGTGTTTTGAATGTTAAATTGTCGCAAATTTCGCATGTCCGTAAGTGCAGTCATTCTTTGATTAACAATGCAATATTTTTGATGATTTCCATTTGAGTCACATGTTAATGACCATGGTTTGCTGACTGTATTTCGTCATATTAACGATTGAATTTGTTCAATGCTGTATCATGCATCAAAAATTCTCTTTTTTTCAGATCAAATACTTGCATTTGTGGACGGTGCAATACCATTGAATATCATTGAGAATGAACTTGACACAAATCTCTTAAAGAGAGTTTTATTAGAAGGCTACTCCTCTGAGAAAGCTGTGGTTAAAGATGCTAAACTTTTGTTATCAAAAGGTGCTGTTTTTGATGATCCACGAAATGGTACTATTTCATTTTTGATTCATCATCTAGAGAAAAGAAAATATGAAGTTGCAGAATTTCTCATCGAAAATGGGATAAATGTGAATCAAAAGAAAGAAGATGGAAACACAGCTCTACATATTATCTGTGAAATTGGTATGTTTAATCAGAATGAAGCAGGCATTCTGCTTAAGATATGTATGACGCAATGACAAATGGAGGAGATAACGAACAGTGATCAAATTTATGAGAACATTTTGAAACACCACAAATATTTGACAGGGCTTTAACACTTACGCCTGAAAATTCCACATTTTAGATCAGGTGCCCAGATCACGTCTGCTACTAGCAATATTGATTATGTAAACAATTGATCACCTTTTTTCGTTTAAAAAATGACACGACGATCTGGAAATAAAATTGTCAATATAATTTTATAAATATATATACACATATCTAATTTATTTCTACAGAATCGTCTTTCCGAGAAACAACTTTAACACTTGCTCAAAAATTACTAGCGGCGGGGTGTTTTGTAGAAGAAGTAAACAAAGCAGGGGAAACGCCATTGCTCGTAGCAATTAGAACATACTTTCGCAATCCTTATAGACAGATATGGAAAACTGACCTTATTAAATGCCTGCTCGACAATGGAGCTAACATTAATGTTCAATTTCCTAATAAACAGAAATCAACATTGCTCTATGCTATCGAGTCCCATGACATAGAGATGACAAAGGTAATGTTAAAAGCTGGGTACGACATCAACACAAAGGAGGCTGACGGAGAATTGCCTATATTTCATTGTTTCCCATTAGGTATTATTTCTATTTTTCATTTCAATTATTTAACTCTAACTCTTAATATATATGTACATATTATCCCCCATGATTTGTACTTTGATATGATTTTTATCCAACGAGTTGTGCAGGTTTTTTTTTATCCCCGAGCCTTGGAGAGGGATAAAAACACATACCGTTTTCGATAAAAGTAATACCTAACTACAAATCATGGAAAATTCTGTTTATCCCATTTTAAATCCTAAACAACCAATGTTTACACTGTTTTCATAAAAGACTCTACATTATTTTACTTCATAAGCTAACCATTGTAATGTTACAACTGCACTTAACTGAGGGATATCAACAAAAATATTCAATGAGTCATATCCATGGGATAAAGGGATAAAAAAAACTGTCCCGTCACTCATTTCATATTTCGCTCTGCCTTAAGTTATTCGCAAAGGTTTCATGATTTGTGTAATTCCTCATGTTAATTACTGCCATATGTCAGTAGTCTTTGAATGCAAGAACACAGTGCTGGGTGTGCAACAAAGTAACTCAGATTTCAAAAGTATAAGATCTGAATGAAATTCAAATAAGATCACATGACTGACTCAGCAAGATGGTAGACCACCTTTGACGCCCGAGATTATTGTGAGAGGTAGGAGCCACCCGAGGTGCAATTAAAACGTGACGTCACAATACATACTTTCTGTCTGATAAAAACCAGTTAACGTCACGATGCATTGTAGTACGTAGTTATCTTATCGATAGATTGAGAAACAATTGATTAGACTCTGGGATGTTTACAAAGAATGTTTATGGGTACATAGGAAATAATTATTTATTAAATTCGTTATCCAGGTCCTGTCAAGGGTGTACGGTGATTTACTTCGGCCTCGTGGTGTATGAAATAAAACCCGGGGTAAATCCCCATAAACCCTTGATTGAAACTATATAACTAATTATTGTCAGAATTTCATTTGTAATCTTTTAAATACTATTGAAACATCTTAAAGAAAACGAAAATACATTTTGAAATATATAATTGTCAAAAAAAAATTAATTTTCTTTTACAGACAGATCCAAGAAAAGGGAGCTTTTAACTGTCATGTTGGAGATGGGAGATGTTTCAAATAGTATTGATAGTAAAGGAACAAGTCTCCTTGAACGCGTTTTTCAGGATTTAGTCACTGTTCCTTCTGATTCGGGAATTGCCTTTTACGAAAGTGGCGAGACAAAAAGGAAAAAAAATAAAACAAACATTGAACTACTAGCAGTTTTTAGTCTATTGTTAAAGAATGCTGATCCAAACTCAGCAAAAGAAGGTGAAGACTCATTGCTTATAAAGGCTATAAGATGTGAAGCAGAAGACATTGTTACCGTGCTTATTAAAGCTGGAGCTTCCATAACTCACATAGGAGAAAATAAAAACACACCACTGGATGTATGTTGCAGGTTATTGAAGAAAAAAACCTTGAACGGATCCAAGGAGAAAAGTAAGTGACTTAAAGTTATTGTAACCAACAAAGATGCCAATTTTTAAGAACAAAGAGGATGCATGCATACCATTGGTTCGATGACATTATGATCACAGCACGTTAAGAAAAAATGCCGGACAACCTCAGAGATACCTTATTTTACATTTTAACATAGAAGCAGAGCAAACAAGGACATCTAAAACATCAAAGGTGGGATCAGATCAGGTGCCATGTAGGAGTGAGCATGCCCTGCCGACTGGTCACACCCGCCGTGTGCTCCTTGTCATGATCGGGAAATAACGGAAATATCTGTCTTAAAATCAGTATATAAATAATGGACTAACAATTAGTATGAAAAACGTCAGTCAGCATTTCACTCATGACTCAATGATAAATTGTATTTGCTGACAAGGTCATTGTGTCGATCAATGAACGTACGAAATGATGAATTTAAACAAGACTGCTGATATTCTTGTTTCACCAACTTGTTTGTCAATAATTTACCGTTTAAGAAATTGTTCATAGGTAGAGCGTTACTTGCTCTTGCGTATCTGAGGTATATAAACGCCGTATGCGGATGATGAAGGTATATTGCTGCATAAGTACTGAAAGATGCAGCAAGGGAAGTTGAACATAGAAAAGTTAAAGTCATCACGTTTATCATAGAGCTTGGTTGTTAGATTACCATTAACGTCTTTTTCAAGTAAAATATCCAAGTATGAAACAGATGTGTCAGATGATAAAGTAATTATAACCTATTAGAATTCACTTTTAAGCTTTTAAACAGCCTTCACATTATGTTTGAATTATTTTAAGTAGTCTTCAATTTAGGTTAACTATTAATAAACGCTTCTTTTTTCCGGATTTACACATTGGAAATTTTCCGCATGAACAGAAGATGTAGCTTTCTATGGTCTTTGAATCGACGTTTAAATATATCGACGATTTTTATAAATTTACAGTTGTCAAATTCATTTCTAATTTGAATCGACATATCCCTTCGAAGACGAAATAAAGCACACCACTATTGACAAAAACTTTGCAACAAATCTTTATTTTAAGTTTGATGACTTTTGCTTCCCTAAGTACATTATGATTAAAACACCTGGAAAAGAAGTCTTTTGGTTAATCGATACGTCCCGTATTAAATAAATTCTATGACGAGGCATGTCATAAGCAAATTATTAGACAAAAATATAAGAGTCTCGTTTATAAGTCTAAATTTTGCAAATTCTTAATACGATGTTGCTATTAGTAATAAAAACATATCTATACGTGGAAGGCATCCTTGTTAGACCATCATTAACACTCTGAATTATCCACGGATTTTTCCTTTTGCCAGACAATAGTGTGAACGGTCGAATGAGGATGCTTACTCCTCCATGGCAGCTGATATTACCTCTAATTATTGTAGAGGACGGCGTTTATATGTTTCCAGTAAACTTTTTAGTTTTTTTACTGTTTTTATTCATGTTGCATCATCAATGCGTAATATTTTGTTTGAAAAAAAAATGCTGTCTAAAGACTGTTAAATCTGCAAATTAACGTTTGCAATCGACTCTTTGTGTAATTTTGACTGCATCGTTATCTCTGGGTAACTATAATAGCTTTAATAATCTTTGAAAGTTTTTATAAAATAACTTTAATTGGTATTATCGAAATTACTGTGTTTTAACTTTAATTTATTGTATACTCTTTTCGAGCCTTACAAGTTTCACTTACGATGAATCAAAGTACTTCTGATCCAAATCTTATTAATAGAGTAAGCTGAAATTTTTCTCATAATATATGAACATCATTTTTTGTTTCTTTCAAACCGAATGCACCACGTACAACATAGTTGATTCCTTATGCTTATAACAGCTGAATGTCAAAAACGAATTATTAAAGGCTCAGAAATCTAAATGCTAATTAATGTAACCGAAAAAGAAGACAAAGATAGCAAGTATGGGCAAAAAAACAAGTGTTTTCTAGGCTAATTGTAATAATAAATCTTTTTTTTTCTTCAGGTTATATGTTGAAAGAAGAAGGTTTGGGGATTATAAATATTTTACTTGACAACAATTTACCCTTGGATACTCCAAACAGGAAAGGAAAATACCCATTAGAAATTTTAATGCTTTTTGACAATGCAAAGACTGAAATTCAAACAATGTTGTCTAAGGGTGCAGATCCAAACAAGTATGACGTCAATGAAGAATGCCCACTGGTCAAATCAGTTTATGGAAATCCAACAGTAACGTTGGCCTTATTAAAAGCCGGAGCCGATTCACAGACGACGGCAAAAGATGGGAGAAGTGTATACGATTTGTTCACTGGTTAGTTCTGTAGTAAACTTTTGTTGTATCCAGTAATATACTAATCCTCACGACATTTAAGTGTATATGAAAACTAGGTACAGGGAAATTTTATCCCTTTTTATTTTTACCCTCCTCACAGGTTGTGGAATTTAAAACGTATAAATTGAAATAACAGAGTATATAATTTCTTGAAAGAATTTTGACTGGGCGAAATTGAAATGGACGATTTTTTTGCATGTGTGAAAGAGCGAAAATAACACAGAGCGAAAAATAACCCTTCATAAAGTTTTCTTTAGCAACAAAGAGGTATAGTGCCCTTTTCCCAGTATTTCAACTACTATGAAATGAGAAGCAAAATTACGTATAACTACTTGGTATAAGTAGATTTCCGTAACGTTGCATTACATATGCGGAACTGTTTTAGGTTTATGATTAATTCATTTGAAATATTTCCTTGTAATCTTTTGCACTTGCTTGCTTACGCAGGTTATTCTGTTTGTTTGCACAAACCGTTGCAGATTTGAAACTTCACCTTTCAAATAAGTAATTCAATATTTCAAATAATAGTTCAACGCTTTGTAGAAATATCAAGTTACTATGGAAAGATTTAAATGTACATGTAACAGTATAAAAGAATTTTCAGTTCTCACTATGAATTTCATTATTCTTGCCTGGGATAAAATATCAATTTTTTTAATGTTAAAAGCTAGATTGACTTTAAATTATAACATGTAAATGCGTTATTTTGTAGGCGAGTTGGTACAACACATTTAAGTGCACTATACCTCTTTGAGACAGAACGACAGAAAATAATTTGGTTGTTTTTTTGCTGCCGTGGTATTCAAATAAAAGAGATATATAGTCTTTGCTCTCTCCATCTATCTGTATGAGTATTATTCGCAAAGAAATTCTTATCTTACCAAAACTTTTGATTGATTGGAACTACAGTTTTCATAAATCAAATTTGTATTCTTCTGACAAAATTTTTATTACGTTTTAACGTATTTGACTTGACCTTGACATTTGAGTTTTACATTTTTCTTGAAAATTTAAATATCCCAGCTTTCCATATGGGTTCAAATAATATGGACCTAATTTTGGGGTTTCGCCTATGTAAAAATAATAACTTTGACCATATGTTTTGAAGATTTGCAGATAGTGCTTTCTTGTTACAAGACCTTCCCATATATTGAGAGTTCTGACTCTGACCTTGACTTAAAATAGTTTTATCCTTTGACCTTAATTTTATATGATGACTTACTTATGAAAGAAATAAATCTTGACCATACATTTTTTTTCAACGGTTAGTACAAGGGATTTAGCGTTTATATGCTTATTCCTGGGGCAAGGCCTTTCTCGGGGTAGCACTTAATCCTTGGTCATAACCTTTGAATACTTTGTGCTAAGGCTTTAAAAATTTACGGAGATCTTTCTTTCGTCAAACATTTTTTGAGTATCAACACTTTTGACAATGTAACAATGTCATGTAATACTTGTATGTTGTAACTTTGCAGAAAGAGCTTTTTATGATGACAATTTGTCTTGCCTTGGTGAGTATTATTTACTATCCTTTTGTAATGAATTTTAATCTTTGAATTTCCATCATTATTTTAAGGAAATATGTTACTGAAATAATATTTCGGTTAATGCCTCTGTAGGAGTAAATCATGTAAATCTATGTGACGAGCATCCAACATTTATAATGTTAGAAGTTGTTCATAGATGTCTTACTAAATTGAATGGAATATTATTTCTGGATTGACATGAATCAAATAGATATTTAACATTGGCAATTGGTTATCCAAGCAATATTTCATTACAGAAGGGATTTACTAACAGTGAAAAACCAACCAATTGATAATGTCATAATTCATTTCGACATATTTTGATCCTATATTTATGGCACGCCAAATTCACAAAAATGAGCAATGAACATAGTTTCACAGTCGATAAACTAGGTTTATCTGTTGTAAACTATAGTTTACGGACTGTAAACTATAGTTAACAACGTTAATCTATATTTTACATCCGTAAACCATAGTTAACGCGATAATCTATGTTTCACAACCGTAAACTATACTTAACACTGAAAACAATCATTTGCGATTGCAAAACATAGTTTATCTGATAAATACAGTTTCACGATTTGTAAACTATAGTTTACAAACCGTGAATTATAGTTAACGATCTGATAAATATAGTTTCACGATTTGTGAAACTATGATTAACAACTCTTAACTATAGTTTACGATTGTAAACTATAGTTTACAATTGTAAACTATAGTTTACAAACGTGAATCTATGTTAATCAACAAAATCTATTGTTAACGCTTATTACAGACAGACAAACTTAGATTATCATTCGTAAACTATAGTTAACAACCGTTAAATATAGTTTTACAGATGAAAACTATACTTAATGAATCGTTAACTATACTTAACGAATCGTAAACTATAGTTTACGGTTTGTAAACTATAGTTTACAGTCGATAAACCTAGTTTATCAAATGTGAAACTAGGTTTATCTCATTTTTGTGAATTTGGCGTGCCATATATATATCAAGCGGTCGAAATTCGGGATATTCACTTTGTTTGTCACGGTTCGGTGACGTCAGTTCAGGATTTTTATGTCACCTGAGTAGGTGAGTTATTGCTATCTGTTTTTGTCCGTCGTCATGCGTTGTGCGTTAACATTAAAACATTTTCAGTTTCTTCCCTGCAACCGCTCAACCAATTTCAACAGATTTTGGCATAAAGCATCTATGGGTGCAGGGGAACAAAAATTATGAATTTCATGGTCCTTGTCCCCTGGGGCCTGAGAGGTGGGACCAAAACCACTAAAACTAATGCATCTTTAAAAATCTTCTTTACTCTTGGACATCAAGAAGTCAAACTGTTTGGCCTTTTCCAAAATTGTGAAATTCAGAACCCCAGGGCAGAGGTTCTAGTGCTAGGGCGGGGCTAAATATGGTGAAAATGCATTATTTCTTTGAAAATCTTATGTCTGCTACTGGGGATTAAATAAACTAATCAAGTGCATAGTTATGTCGAATAATGCTGCCTCTTCCAAAAATTTGAATTTATGCCCCTAGGGTCAGGGGTTTTAGTGCTAAGGCGGGGCTAGGTAGATTATATAGTGATAATACATTTATTCTTTTTAAAAAATCGTCTTCTCTGCCCCTGGATATTATGTACATAGTAATGATAAGAAAGGATGCCTCTTCCAAAATGGTTAATTTCAAGGCCACAGCGTACAGGCACTTGTTTCGGGGAAAAAATGAACCTATATCTAACCCCGAATAACACTCAGTACTCCCCTCCTCAGAAATACAAGTATTTACAATTTCAGAGGAAGTGCAATGGCGAAGTGTTTAAAACCATTGTCTTCTACGATTATTTATCTACACAACCATATGTGGCATGTACGTATATATTTGCTTTCGTTTATCTCAGTAAACAATGTCAAAGACCTGCTCGCCGAGTGGAAAAGGCGATCTAAACCATGAAACCGTATGTGCTCATCCCGCACTGAGATTTTGATTAGCTAAAAATCTGCTTCTAAAATAGAGACATAATCAAACTTTATTTAATCAATGCATAGGTGTCGGAACCGGGTGGGGGTGGGGGGCAAGGGGGAACTTAGCCCCCCGACCACTTTTTTCCAAATATATACTAGTATAGACATTTGCTTGTCAGTTTTTTTTTAAGGTATAAATTTTTTTTTACAAGGGGGGGGGTGCTTGCTAAGATTTTTCAGGTTCGAAATTTATTTATTTTCTTTCACTTAGCCCCCCTTTCAATTTGCTTCCGACGCCAATGATGCAAAATCTAAAAACTGCAATTGATTTTTTTTACCCACTTATTTTTTATTTTCTTCTTTGTCCGAGATTAGCAAATACGTTTTATGGTTTAGTTCGACTTGAGCTAATCTCGGGCAAAAAAAATATTTCCGAAACAAGCACCCGTGCCCCTGGGTCAGAGGTAGGGGTATTACATAGTCCGAAAATAAATTAATGCTTTGAAATCTGCTTTTGGTATTATTCAACCATTTGTGATGAAATAAAATTTATGATAAAATTTTTAAAACTATGAAATATGTGGTCCCAGGGTCAGTGGTTCCTGTGGGGTGGCGTGCACAACTGGTTAAGACAAAGTGGAAATGCATTTTCTCTTTGTTACTCTGATCTACCTTTGGGTATTAAGTATCCAGGGTAAGCATGGTAAGTGTATAGTTATGATAAGCAATGGTGCCTCTTTCAAAATTCTGAATTTCCTTGCCTCTGGTTTAAAACACGAACCAAATTCAATTTTTGAAAGGTAATTGTTCCTTGATGCTCATGTGACCTATAAGGCCCGTGGGCCTCTTCGTTAGGTAATACACTTTTTAGAGTTTTTATGAATTTTATTTAGATGAAAGATTTGCAGCGGAAATTCAAATGAGAGCTCTCACAAGAAATCAAGGACCCATTTTAAAAATAGAAGACATCTCCAATACTTCCACCGTATCAAACAAAATAAAACCATTTTTAAGAAATCTGCAAGTAAGATGATTTATTTGTACATAGAAAGTAATATATGCCCGATCTAATAAGTATTGAATTATTGATGTGTATATATTTGAAAGGAAAACTTTGCTCTCTATCCAATGTGATGTAATGCTGGTGTTGTACATAGTGCAAAAATTCCTACATAATAAAGACTTCTTCCAGAGTCTTACCCTTGAGTGCGCCGTACCCCAAGGAAAAATCTTGCTTCAGAGCCATACCCCAAGTCCACCTAAGGTAGATACCTTACTGTAGAGCCTTACGTCTCTGCTCTAGAGTAATACTTTACCCTTGGAGAAAGTCCACAAAAGTAGTGCTCAGGCTGTCTTATTAACTTTTCCCATAAAAAATTATGGAGATAACGAACAGTATTCAAAACAAAAAGTCCATTAAATGATAAAAACGTAGCATTAGAGCACACCCGGACCTCTAGAAAGACATAGAATTAGAGCAAACCCGGACCTCTAGAAATAATTTTTTTTTTCACCAGAGGTCAGATTTTGTTTTCTAGATAACGTCCAGAAACGCAATTGTTTCGTATACAGAATTGCAGATAGTTGGACGGACGGACGGAAGGAGAAACGTGAAATTGAAATAATTACTGGACCGCTGTCGAGATGTGATTATTTAATAATCTATATAAAATAATTGTAGAACTATTTAGAGTACAGGGGGCACATACTATTGATGTCTTCCTTTAAGAATATGTGGTTATAAAGTAAATCTTCCAATTTCTCTCGCTCTGTAGTCGGAATTCCACTAGAGGGAAAGAACAATATGCGGTATATTGCATATATTTGCCCCCACAAAAGTCAATTTTTGAAAACTTCCTGAAATGTGCTGAATTCAATAAATTGTATGAGAAATATAAATTAACAGAAAATATTATAGTGTCAAAGCAGTGTATTCACAATTTTTGTTTTTATGACGTCACAAACTAGTCCAATTTTATATCCTTTTTCAGAAAGAGGACAAAATGGACAAAATTTCAACAATTTTAGCATTTAAATTTATAGAGCGCAAGTTTTTTCAGGAATAATATTGACATATTTCAATGATATTATCATTCTACACATTATATCAAAATATTGATCCTGAACACACATGCGCTCGATGACTTTTACTCAAAATATCGACGAAATATGTACATTTTTCTGTAAAATTCATAAAAAAAAGAAATTTACGTCATGTTTGTGACGTAATTACGTACATATTCATATACATTACTCATGAAAATATTCAGTGCTTTGAAGTCAACATATACTCCCTTGTTTAAGAACTTAATTAAATATATCTCCATCAAAGTTTGATTTAGGGGGCAAATATTGGTTTTTACCGAATAAAGTTCTTTCAATATTATACAATTATGGACTTCAGTGTAGGTCGATATGTGTTTATAAGGACTCATGGCATTTTAAAAAATTGACCGAAGACACAGAAAGTAATAGCGACCGAGGTCGCTATTATTTTCTGTGTCTGAGGTCAATATCAATTGCCATGAGTCCTTATAACCACACATTGACCGTTCATTGAAGTCCATAATATTTATATTATATAATCACTCAAAGAGAATGCACTGACACAGATCTAACTAAACAGACTTGGTAATGATGGATGTATGTGAGGGAGGGTGTGTGTGTGTGTGTGAGAGGGTGTGTGTGTGTGGGTGAGAGTGTGTGTGGGTGAGAGAGTGTGTGTGGGTGAGAGAGGGTGTGTGTGTGTGTGAGAGGGTGTGTGTGTGTGTGAGAGAGAGAGAGAGAGGGAGAGAGAGAGAGGATGGATATGTGATGATTTAGATATATTAAATTACCTCCTCATTATTCAAAATATTTTAGAAATCGCCAGCCATTAAAGTATCTGGAAAATCAATGATTGTCAAATTTGGTGATATTTTTTCCTGTTGGAAAACAGTGCGATGGCTGGAAAAAGTATGTCTCTCTCTCTCTCTCTCTCTCTCTCTCTCTCTCTCTCTCTCTCTCTCTTAACTTGTTTTAACAATCATATTTTATGTTCATTGAGCAAGAATTTGTTAAGAATATATTTATGTCTCTTCAAGGGACATGAACAGAGTGTTTCAAATGATTTTTTTAAAACCAATTTTAATGTTTACAATTCCATACTAAGGCAATGCAAATGTTAGCAAGAATAAACATCATTTGTTTATTTACAAAGTAGATACAGAACATAAATTTCTATAAAATGTAAACAAGGCTCATGTCTTGTTTTGTTTACACATAGAAAATATCATATTTATAGCTATGCGACATTCTACTGAAATTTTTCAGTGAAAAAATCTGCTTTGCACGAACATTTATTAATATTCTAGTATAATTTACCTGATCATTTTTTTTTTTGTCAATGGAGATAACGAAAAGAATTCAAGATCAAAAGTCCATAAAACAATAAAAATTAGAATCAGAGCAAACACGGACTTCCAAAACATCAGAGGAGGGATCAGATGTCATAGAGGAGTGAGCATCACTGCCGACCGGTCACACCCGCCGTGTGCTCCTTGTCATGATCGGGAAATAAAGGAAAAATCCGTCTTCAATTCATTGTATTAATAATGAACTAACAATATGAAACACGTCAGTCAGTGTTTGTTTTAATGATAAATTGTATTTGCTATCAAAGTCATTGTATCGACCATAGAACTTACGAAACGAGACTGCTGATATTCTTGTTTCATCATCTTGTTTGTCAATAATTTACCTCGTTTTAGATATTCATCACACGTAACGCATACTCTTGCGTATCGAATCAACCGAGATGCAAAAACTCCGTATGCAGGTGATGAAGGTATATTGCTCCACAAGTAAGGGAAGTTGAAAGTTAAAGTCATCACGTTTATCATAGAGCTTGGTTGATAGATTACCATGAACGTCAAATATGAAACAGATGTGTCAGATTCTGTGGAATCTTTTATCTCAAGCTTACCAGAATATAACATATCGACATAAGAATGTAAATTACAATTGTTTATTGACAATACGTCGTCGATATATCTAAATGTCGAGTTAAAGACCACAGCAAGTTTTTTTTTCTTTTCACGCATAAGATTTTGCTTCATATAAATACAAAGAAAGGTCTGCTAATAGCGTGGAGCAATTGGTACCCATGGGAATTCCAATAAATTGTTGGAAGTCCTGGTCTCATAAAACAACATAGATATTGTCAATCAGAAACTCGAGCATCTTATGGATGTCGACTTCAGAGTATGTGTGTGAACAATCAGAATGATTTTAAACGATGTAATTTTGCAAATGACAAGAAAACTTAATTTACGAGTTACATTTTTATTGAAAAAACAACTGTCAATGAGGAATTGGATTTCGTTGGAAATAGTTGTGTATCAAAATGAAAAGTTTTAAGTTTTTAAGCTGTCGATCTTGGTGAAATATTACAATTTCAAAATGTACAAAAGTTCCTTGAAATTTTTAAGTAACCACATCTGATTTACACCATTTCTTGAAAATAATGTTGCACAGTACTCTAAAAGTTTCACTTCCACTACTGTTAATATCGTAGTGAGGAGTAAAGAAAGAGGCTTTGTTGATCATTTACAGGAACCCGCTTTGCATCCTTGTTTGTAAGAATTCTTATGAAGTTTCGGAATCCAATATATATATATATATGTATATATATATACTAGTATATATATATATATATATATATATATATAGAAAGCACAGAGAAATTCACTTTTACAAGGATACTCACTTCCGCCCCAGCCCGGGGTTGAACTCTCGACCTACGGAATCTGTCTCCTAGCAGTGCAGGAACAGCGCGTTAGACCGCTCGGCTATCTAGGCAAGTTAAAAACTTGCTTTCGATGCCGATGGAATTCTCACAACGCTGCCCTACACTACACGGTCATTGAGAATGGAAGTGAGATACAGTTATTTGGACATTAGTTTTTAGAGGATCGTTACCAATACATGTTGTGATGATATTAATTTATCACAACATGTATTGGTAACGTTTCAGCCAATGAGATGTCAGTATTGAGAAAACGTGTTCGATTGTATCTACGGGTGGTTAGTAATAGTTCACTTTCTAGCGCACGCTTTCCCGAGCAAGTCGTGTTTTAAATACAATAGTTGAATTTATATATATTTTTTTTGAAAATTAAGAATAAGTTGTTTGGATGTTTCAAACGTGAGTGAGGGTACGCCACTCAAATTTTTTCGCTTACTCTGCATTTGCCGCGGTACACAGGTTTCCATAGTTTTTTCAAAATATTTTTTATCTATGGTTTTTCCTGGGCGGCAGAGGAGGCTTTAAGGCTTAGATTCTATTGTATCAATATAAAAAGTTGTTGTGTGTATGTGTTTTCGCCTGTTTGTTGGCAAAATGTGATATCAAAACTGCTTTGTTTGTATGTTTAAATATATTCAATATAATAAACCTGGCGTCAACCTGCTCGGTGCGCTACAATGCATATTAATGTGTTGTGTTTATATAAAAAGGTGCATAGTGAAATGAAGTGTGGACTTGTCGTTTTTGTTTCCGGTGGTACTGACATATTTCAAAACTACAAATAAGATAGCTATAATGTGATGCAAAAAAGTTTCCATAATGAAAAGTTGAATTTTTCGATTTCTTTGATCACTTCCTGTGACAACCGGAAGTGACGGCGGACAATCTCAAACCAAATGGACTTGCCTACTTATCAAGATCTATTACTCATATAAGTTTGGTGTCTCAATCTCTTACCATTTACGAGATCTAGCTATGATAACTTCTTATTTTGAGGACAAGAAATCACGCGACCGGAAGTGAATTTTACGTTACTGTAGATATTTGCAGTGTGAATAACATATCCAGAAATCAATCCAAATACTTTATCTATAAAAAATATTTTTGGGGAAAAAAAAATACTCAAAATATGCAGTTTTTCTCTCATCACCGGAAGTTGTCTTTTTTGTTTCCGGTGGGACTGACATATTTCGAAACAACAAATAAGATGCTATTATGTGATGGAAAAAAAATACATGAAAGAAAAGTTGAAATTTTCGATTTCTTTGATCACTTCCTGTGACGAGCGGAAGTGACGGCGGATAATCTGAACCCAAATGGACTTGCCTAGCTATTTATTAAGATCTATTACTCATGTAAGTTTGGTGTCTAAATCTCTTACCGTTTCTTAGAGCTCACTGGGATAAAATATTTTGGAATAAAGCGGAAATCGGACATATCTGACGACCGGAAATGAATTTTGAAAAAAAAGGAAAATAAACGCCTGGGCGTATTTCAGTTCTCTATCATCCCTGAAAATTTCATGAAAATCTGTTTAGCCATCTCTGAGAAATCTTGCCTACAAGATTTGGGGAAAAATAATAAGAAGAAGAAAAAAACAGGGGAATCAATATAAGGTCTTCCGACTGAAACGGAAGACCTTAAAAACAACTAGCATTACTACTAAACTACTAAACACTATATATTTACACACTTAGTTACATGTTGATTTGGAAATTTTAAAGAACACTATGAAAGAAAGAATCCGGATTCAGATAGTTAGTTATGTAGGTTGTTCGAGAGTTGGTGACGCAAGTTAACTGGAAACTTTACACTAAATTGAGAGAATAATCTTGTTTAGTATCATCAGTATTAGGTCTAGTTTACGTTCATTCTGGTGAAGTCATTCAGTTTGTTAATACCATTAGGGCGAAATGAATTCAATCTGTGCATCCAGAACTTTTCTTTGCTTTTTCTCTGAGCGTCTGTCCATCTTGGGTTAATGTCAATCACCACTTTTCTTTTGAAGGATACAGCTAAGGTTCTTAAGGACGTGATGGTATGTGGTTACCAGAGGGACCCTGCGGCTATTGTCTTTCTCCTTGTAGCGTAATAGGTTTTGCCTGTCATGTCCCACCATCTCATCAATAGCTGTTTGTACGGTGCGGGCCTACGGTAGCTTCTTTTGCATAAGTGGGACTTAAGAAGACCACTTTGCTCCTGATATAAGGCAGGGGCGAACAAATGCATCGAATTCTGGTGGCTAGACCCTTAGGCATTCCCTTAAAAGTGTTAAGGGAATGACAGCTAGTCGGCATAAGGCATATGTGGGAGTCTGTGGGTTTGGTGTGGAGACTGAATTCGATTTCACCATCAATCAGGGTAGATGAAGTATCTAGGAATACATTTTTCGAATTAGATACGTCTACTGTAAATTTGATCGACTGATGAAAGGTGTTGGCAAACGTAATGAATATCTTGAGGCTCTCGCGACATTCCACCCACTTCATCTCTATATCGTCAATGAAACGCAACCAGCTATGGGGCCTAGTTTGTGCTTGAAGTAACAAGTGGCGTTCCAGTCTGCCCATGAAAATATTGGCATAAGACGGTGCCATTTTCGTTCCCATAGCAGTGCCATTAACCTGCAGGTAATGTTCTCCATCAAACATGAAGTTGTTGAACTTGAGAACATGTTCAAGGAGCTTGGCAAGGGACTCGGTAGAAGGAATTTGTATGGATCTACTATCCCAGACTTCTCTACAGGTCTCGATACCCTCATCGTGCGGAATATTGGTGTACAAAGATGTGACATCCATAGTCACGAGGAGGGTATGATATGGGAGGCCAGTATAGGGCGTCTTGTTAATGTAGTCCGTGGTGTCCTTGAGATAGGATTGCAAATATTCTACGTGTGGACGGAGATGTAAATCAATAATTCCAGAAATTTTCTCCGTGGGGTTTCCAATTGCGCTGACTACGGGGCGACCTGGCATGCCTTCTTTGTGTATTTTAGGAAGCAGATAGAATTGTCCTGGTCTACAGTCAATAGGATTTAAGGTCTCATAGACGTTGATACCAATCTCATTTTTCTCAAACAAATTTTGTTAAATTTTAATAATTAAGTGAAAAAAGTTGCCTTAACACAGTAAATGCACTTCATTTTACTATGATGCGCGAAATATTGCGCAATGGAAACCACAGTCGGTCCCCTTAAATCAATTCACTGATGATTTTAGCTGATCTTATTAAATTAAATATTTTTCCAAACATCCATATTTAATTTTAAATCATGAAACAAATCAGTAATGCACACTTAATATAAACATGAAACTATTAAAATAAGTAAAAACTACTATGTGTACAATCATTGAATGCATAAGCGATTAGACATATATAGGCTTTGGTCTTCAGTAATAATCTGAAACATATATGGAAAACTACATTTCCCTTTCCAATAACCAAAAACCAATATCTTTATGACTCGCCTGTAAGTCGGACGTAGAGTTTTGGACTATAATTTGACTCCGACAAAATCATCTAACAAAATGGTAATCTAACAAACAAGCTCTAACTTTAACTTTTCTATCGTCAACTTCCCTTACTTATGCAGCAATATACCTTCATCACCTGCATCCGGAGTTTATGTATCTCAGTTGATTCGATACGCAAGAGTATGCTTTACGTATGAACAATTTCTAAAACGAGGTAAAATTTTGACAAACAAGTTGATGAAACAAGAATATCAGCGGTCTCATTTAAATCCATCATTTCGAAGTTCTATGGTCGATACAATGGCCATGCCAGCAAAAACAATTCATCATTGAGTCAAATGCTGACTGACGTTTTTCAGTTACTTATTGTTAGTTCATTTTTTATACACTGAATTGATGACGTATTTTTTTTCCACACACGGTGGGTGTGACCGGTCGGCAAGGGATGCTCACTCTTCCATGGCACCTGATACCACCTCTTATGCTTTGGAGGTCCATGTTCTATCTGCTCTGTTTTGTATTTTTTATTGACTTTTGATATTGAATACTGTTCGTTCTCTTCACATGTTTCATATTTAACCTATTTAAATAAAATCATGGCAGGGCCATTACAAAGGTTGGAGCTTTAAATATGTCTTGTATCTTGACAACTGAAATTCAAATTTTTTCATTAGAAATGCCGTTGTTAAATATTTGAAACAAAAAAAAATGGAAGAATGAATTTGAAAATTTCTAGCAAAAACTGTATCTATATCCCTTTAAATACTTAAACTGGTGAATAATTCAGATCATTCAGATCATATGAACCTGAAACACATCTGCAGCTGTGTCCTGCTGCGAGTAATTAAAAAAGAGGGTGAACACACGTTTTCTTATTCTTTACAGTTAGTAAACAAAGGTGAAGTACGGAATTTGAAAGCCAAAGACGATCAGATTTGTACGTAAAATGTTTTTCTTTAAACTTAAGATTGTGTGTATGAAATTTATTTTAAGTCATTTGAGTCACTCAGGTAACCAGTTTTTATCCATTTTCTTCAATCGTCTTGCGATTTGTCTTGAGTTAACATCTGAACATTTTTTTAACTTCTCCTCTGTAACCGCTGAACCAAATTCAACCAATTTGGGAATTGAACATTTATGGATGAAGGGGAACAGTGACTTTTAATTAAACGGTCTTTGTGGCTAGAATTTTTATAATATATACATGTAATAAAAAAAGTACTTTCTTAGTTTGGATTGTCAATTAGAATATTTTGAATGATAGATAAGTAAAATATGGGGAAAATGTCGTATCTCTGTTACCGGTAAATAATTTTTAAAAACTAGAACAAACCAATGCGAGGATGATTGGTTGTATCTTGTCTAACTTCATCTCGAGATTTTTTTCACTAATTGCCGGTGGAGAGCTGCAAATTTTGTCCTATGCTCAGCACTTAGGGCCATTGAGCAGGGAAGGATCTTTTCCGTCACCTCCTGCGACACGGGACCTTGGTTTCTGTGGTCTTATCCGAAGGACCGGTCTCCACGTCCAACAGTGGGATTCGAACCCGCGACGTAAGGATCAACTCCTTACTTTGCGACTCTAGAGCAGACGCTCTGACTACTGCGCTACGCGAGCAACTCCAATGCGAGGAAGGATGAATTGTGTTTACCGTTCTAATTAAAGCTTTAGAACAATTCTTTTGTTAAGTCCACAAATTGATACTGACAAATGCGAAAAATACAGGCAAAAGAATAAATTAACTTTAAGATTTGTTTCTGAGTACTAAATTTATATTGTGTGGGTTCCTAACATCCCATTTCTCGTTCTATAAAACAACATAGCTACATTTATAAGCAATGTTTTTTAAAAATTATTTTTTAAAATATAATTTTAAATGTTTTTTCTAATAGTTTGGAGAAATATTAAGCAGAAAGTGTACATTCGAAGGTAAGTTATACACGTGCTGTACCAAAAAGTCGTAGACAATGATTTTAATGATTTAAATATTTTGTAAACATTCGACCAGTACTTATTAAATTTTGACAAAGCAATATGTGAATTTAGAAATCCACACCATGTTCCTTAGAAAATTGAATTCTTTTCAAATAAACATTTTTCATATTAAACAAATGTTGACGGTCTATCAAAGGCTTAACGGAGCTTATAATACTTGATTTAACTGACAATTATTAATTAAGAAGGCCAATTTGGTCTATCGACGAACAAAACAAAATCCGGAAATCAATGAAGAACATACAATTATATTTGATTCTCAGGTAACAAGTATAACATAAGGCTTGAATTTATATCAGTGAAATCAGAATCAAAATCTTTAAAAAAAAAAACGATATGTCAAAGATAGCATCAGAGACAGAAGATTATCAAAGTGTTATTAAAATTCAGTTTGCAATTTTCAATATGTGGTTTGTCTACTTCCAAGAAGGAAAAAAGAATATAGAGAATATATAAGAATATAGAGGTGATATCACTAGAACGAAAGTTAAAAATTTTATAAAAGGTATTTTATGAGTTTTAATTATAATATTCACTTTAATACTTAAAAACAGTTAGGCCTATAAGAAGTAGAGTTCTGTTTTATGAAATTCAGATCCTTACGGCGATCTTTACGCGAGGAACGTAATGCATCACGATCAAAGATTTTATCTATGTATTGCTATGGTAAACTTTGATACCCCACTATGGCCCCCACCAAACCCCATGGGATCATGTTTGAACAAATTTGAATCAACACTGCCCATGGATGCTTTCATATAACTATTACCAATCATAGCTTTGCTGTTCTTGAGAAGATTTTTCTTATGCATTCCCATGTTAAACTTTGATACCCAATTGTGGCCAAACTGTAACCCCGGGGGTCAGGATTTGAACAAACATAAATCTACTTTTCCTGAGGATGCTTTCATATAACTAAGACCAATCATGGTGTTGCTGTTCTTGAGAAGGTTTTTATAAATGGTATTCGACTGAATATTAATTTTGAAGAAATGTACGCTAAAAGAAGAAAATACATCTTTAATGGTAATTGTACAATTTTTTTTCATATGTGATGTCATTGAATAGTGATTTTCTCTTTTAAATAGATACAGGAAAAAAGGTAAGAAAAAAAATCTTTTATGAATATTCATTGCAAACATCAGTTATGGCTATTGTTCTGTTTTAAAAATTCATCTTTTAGCTATAACAATGGGGCAATTGTGGATAGTTATAAGTGTTTATATTTTGTATACCTTTGTGTTACATTAAATAGATTAAAATTGTAATGCTTTTGTGATTTCTAAATTGTTAACAATATGTTTTGAAAAATAAGTATGCCTTAAATTTTGACATCGCATGGCAATTTGTCATCAGTAGTTTTTTTTTCTATCTTTAATATCGAGGAAGAAGATGGTAACCTTGACTTGAACTGGCCTTTAACTTTAAAAGTTTCAAATTAAAGGCTTTGATGTAAATCTTTTTTGTCCTTCAAAATGAACGATAAATATTGTTTTGTAGAGGATGATGATGATGATGATGATGATGACGATGATGATGATGATGAGGAGGAGGATGATGAGGATGAGGATGATGAAAAACAACAATCAACCGCTTGTTGTGAAGTTATTAAGACCTTAATAGAAGCTGGTGGAGTAGATGTTAACAGTAAAACATCCCATGGCCTGCTTCCTCTTTGTGTAGCCGTGAAACTGGGCAGCCTTCCTTTGCTTAATTTTCTGTTAGAAAAGAATGCAAATCCAAACCTTTTGGACGCTATGGACGAAACACCTTTATCACTTGCTCTCATTGAAGGTGATATGGACATTGTAAAAGCATTGGTGGAAGCCAAATCGAACGTGAATCATGTTGGTGTTCTCCCAGGTATAAGAGCTAATGATTTTTGGTTGTTGTTTTTTTTTTTTTTTTTTTTGGTTTTTTTGCATTAATGCGAAACTTATTTCAGATTCATACGCATCTGCCACTTGCTGTTATATTCCTTGGTCAAGAACCTAAGCAGAAAATTTTTTTTTAATTATTTTATTGCCCGCCCCACTAAAATTAATGCAATCTTTTTTATACTCCTAGACATCAAGCCGTCAAGCTGTTGGCATGATTGTTAGCAGCATTGAGTCCTCTACCAAAATTACAAAATTCATGGCCCCAGGGTCAAAGATTCTAGTGATAGGGCGGAGCTAGATAGATTATACAGTGTATTATTTCTTTGAAACTCTTCTTCTCTGCTCCTAGGCATTAATTAAACCAATCAAGTCCTCTGCTTTTAGGTATTTAAGCAATGAACTATGTACAAAGTTCTAATGAGAAAGGCTGCTTCTTCATAATTTGTTAATTTCATGGCCCCAGGATCAGGGATTCTGATGTTAGGTTGGGTTTCTATTGGTTATATTTACAGCCACTTATTTACGAAATAAAATTTAACCCATAGTATTATAATAATTCAAGGTATCTTATTCCGATTTACACTAAGTACATGTATACCCCCTCCTCAGAAACGCACTAATTAACACTTTTAGAGGAAATGCACTGACAAGCTGTTTATTACCATTGTATTCTATGATAATTTATCTACATAACCGTATATGGCATACATGCCTTTGTTTTCTTTTATTTTCGTAAACGGCCTCAAAACTCAACTCGTCGAGTGGAAAAGTTGAACTCAGCTTGAGATGTCACCATACACCAGTAATGGATTCAATTTAGACCATTACTCGGCACTCATTGACAAGAGCAGTGACGTTTCTTTATCGTGGCAACGCTTTTCGTGAGTTGGGGCCTTGGTTTTTAAGGTATCATCCGAAGGACATGCAACATTGTGCAGAGCCCTCGGCGAAGTAACAGTTGCTACCTTCTTTGCGTTCGGATTAGGTCAGTCGCGGGGTTTGAAGAACAAACACTATTCCGACTGTCGGTGTCTTAATGTAAGAAAGACTATTTCTTGAAGAAGATCATTCAACACTTCTGATTTATTTTAAAAGGTGTTACTCCCAAAAACAAATCTATTGTCCAAAATTAATAAATTCTTTCTCTGATTTTTTTTTCATTTAGTATTTGGACTCAAAATATGATTGTAATGAACTTTTCATTTCATCTATCTTGCTTTACGGTACCCTTTATAATTAGGTATATAAAATTGCAGTTGTTTATAAATTTAAATAATTGAAATGTCGTTTGCATTTCCTTTTGTAAATAATGCAAAAATACAATTTGGATTTGTATTAGATTCTAATGATTTCACAGGAAACACCTTTTAAAATAAATCAGAAGTGTTGATTCTAATGATTTCACAGGTGCTGAACAGAAGGAAACCATGCTGAGCAGGTTATTGGATAAAAAGGGATCTTGTGCAAGATTAGCTAAAAGAAAATCACTTATGAATTATCTCATCCAAAATGGCGCAAATGTTAATTTTGACGAAGAAGGTGTAGACTCTCCTTTGATCAAAGCTGTAAAACTCTCAGCTCTAGAGAAAACAGGACATCAAAGCGTGTCATCGTTAGATTTAATTCCAGAGCTTCTCAGATTTGGATCGGAAATTAACCACCGAGGCGAAAGTTTGTTAACAGCATTGCACGTGTGTTGTCAGCAATTGAGTAAGTATTTTGAATAACTCCGACTCCTTAAAATCATTAGTGAAACAAATCTGTATACATCGAGATAAAGTTGATGTGAATAATTAATGCTTTATGATAAACGTGACGACTTTTACTTTACAGTCGTTCACTTTCCTTACTAATGCAGAAATATACCTTCATCACCTGCATACGGAGTTAAAATACGATACGGAAAAGCATACTGCTGGTATGAAGAATTTCTAAAAGGACGTAAATTATTGACAATTAAGTTGATGAAACAAGAATTCCAACAGCATCTATTATAAAGTCATTTTTTGTAAGTCCTAAGGTCGATACAATGACCTTGTCAGCAAATACAATTTATCATTGAGTCAAATGCTGACTGACATTTTTCATACTATTGCTAGGTCCATTTTTTATATACTAAATTGACGACGGATTTTTTCGTTATTTCCCGATCATGACAAGAAGCACACGGCTGATGTGAACGCTCAACACGGGGTGCTCACTCCACCATGGAACCTGGTCCCACATCCAATGTTTTGGATGTCCGTGTTTGCTCTGCTTCTATTTTGTACCTTCAATATTAGAGAAAAATGTCAGTGTCCATGTTTTGCTAAGAGAAACCCAAAATAAGTGTCGGATCAAAAAGTAAGATAGGGTTATCAGTTACTAAGGTCCTTGCTCACAGTACCTCAAGTTTTTATTTCCTAACAGTGCCATAGGAACCTTAATCAGATAATATATTTGTGATCATTATCATTTGGTCTCTACTTTCATTGAAAGATGGATATATTAAGCTAGTTCTGTATGTCCGTCTGTGTGTCTGTATTCCTGTCTGTGTGTAACACCTTTCAGCTTTTGGAATTTTATATCACAATTTCCAATAACTTAAAACAGATCCTTGTTGATTTTGAAGTCCAAAGGTCAAAGTCATAAATAAATGTACATAGCTTTTCTTGCTTTTAAAACAAAACCTGCCCATATGGTCAATCATATGCTACCATATCTTGCGAAAAATAAGTTTTTCATCGTGAAGAAGTATTCTATTTCTGAAATATTTGTCGGTGTTCGATTGATTCACCCGACATTCCTGGACGTGTCTTTATTGGCTTCATTTATCATGCAAAACAAGATGTGTTTGTGAAACACTGATGCCCCAATTTGGCAGCATAGTGAATGTTACATTTTCTCAAATACAAATCAAATACTAATAAGTTGATACCCAAAGTAAGGGTCTAGAGAAAGGCCTTGTCACAAGGATTACTTATGTGAATTATGAAAACTCTAACCCTTACCATGCTAAAGTTATTGCCAAGGTAAAAGTTATTTTTAAGTATATCAATCTCCAAGAACAAAAGGTCAAAGTTGTTGATATCCAATAAAAGGTTTTGTCACAAAAATACATATGCGAAGTATGAAAGTATGAAAGTCTTAGTACCAACCATTCAAAAGTAATGGCAGAAGTAAAAATGTGGAATTTTTGGTCTAAAAATGTTTCAAACCCCAAGGTCAAGTTTGAAGAGAGATCTTATCATAAGAAATACACCTGTGAAATATATCGTATATGAAAGCCAAAGGTCTAGCCCCTATCAGTCAAAATTATTAACAAGAATTAAGTTTTTGCGGACAAACAGGCATTATGGAAGCGTTAAATTATCATTAATCTTAACATAATTATTTTAAATAGAATTAATTTTTGATAAAATTAAGCTTTCACATCTTCAACATACAGGTTACCGAATAAATCCAGCAATATAATATTCGTCCCTGCTAACCTCAATAGGTTGAGTCTATTTTGAAACAACCTGTGTTCGATATTAATTGCGTGTTCGATATGTACAATGAACGGTCGATTCAGGTATTATACGCCTAATGACTTAGTGGTGGGATGAGTTAATTTTTAATTCATCCATTTGGTTGGCTGGGGTTCTTTTGAGTCAGTAAGATCATATTACTGCTCTTCTCCGACCATTCTTCTTGATGAAGATTTCTATTGATATGATCTTACTATAAAGAAAACTTTCGTTTCTAGACATTGCCACAATACCTTATGGCCTAAAAGGATACTTTTTCATATTTAGACCAATAGTTTTAAGGTCAAAGTAAAAAAAAACCTTTACAAATAAAAGTTCCACATAACTAATTTTCTTTGAGTGTCCTTCAATAAAATTTGATACCGATCATAACAATCGATGACATAGATAAGACCCCTATCGAATCTATGGGGAAAAGGTCAGAGGTCGAGGACTTCAATTTATACAATCTGTTTGTAATACTTTCATTTGCTGATAATATCTTAAAAAGTCTTTGCTCTTCTTCAATGAATTTTTGTATCATATTTCTTATGGCCTAAATGAAAACCGTTTGGATTTAGGAGTTCAAATCAGACGACATAATTCCCTTCATTACAAATGATATATTTCCGATAATAACGTTAGTTTTTTAAGCTCGATCCGTTTGCCCATATGAAGAACCCGTTCAGTTTTGAGGCCGTGATAATATAATCATTCATCCAGTCTGTGTAATAAACTACATCTATATCAAAAAAAGCCTCTTTGATTTACAATGATATATATATATATATATATATATATATATATATATATATATATATATATATATATATATATATATATATATATATATATATATATATATATATATATATATATATATATATATATATATATATATATATATATATACAGACACATTTTAACAATATCAGTACCATATACAATATTAAGATCTTATTATGCTAAAATGATTGTGCGACGGTTGATGATGTAATTTTCTACATTACGTTTGAATGTTCGTAGAGTTTGAGAGAATCTAATGTGTTTGGGAAGTTTATTCCATAGATGTGCACCTGAATACTGATGAGGTCCTGAATAAGATTGTACGAAATTTTGGTAATCTAAGATCATAATTAGTTTCAGATTGCAGGTTATAGGAAGTTGAAGAATGAAATTCAAATAAATCAAGAAGATATTCGGGAGTCATTCCGCTGAAAATTTTGTATAATAATATGTATTTGTATAAATATACAAGTTCATAAACTGCTTACCACTCAAGTTTCTCAAACACTGTTTTAGAAGAAGAATCAGGACTTGCATCAAGGATAACCCTTGCTGCCCTTTTCTGTTATTTAGATAGTCTGTCCATGTCCTGCTTGGGGCATTAAAATAGCTGTTTTATAGTAAGATGACTTTGATTTGTCTGTAAGAAAACTAACTTTGTCTATATTTTTCAAGTCTATAGTTTTCCATATCTCCTTCTTTGTGGTAAGAGTCACGTAAGTGTCTAGCATTGTTTGTTTCTTGTGTTATCCATTTAGGGCGGATTTTGCTCTTTACTCGTTTTGTTTTAACCTTTGCACGCTGGTCAGGTATGCTACTAAATAATTCATAGAATTCAGTATGTATTTCATCTGGAGGAGACTGTTAAAGTCTACATCTTTTAAGTCTCGGAGGAATTTATTTTCATCAAACTTTTTGAAGTCTCTATACTCTATTTCTATATGTTTTCCTTTTTGCTGCATGCATTTTGTTTTTCTAGTGGCACATATTGGGTAGTGGTCAGAGATGGCTATTAAAGGTACATTTACTTCACACATGTTATCTGGTTTATTGGTGTAATAGTGATCTATTAGTGCACTTGAAGTATTAGTTACTTTGGTTGCTGCTGTATAATTAATTGTGAAAAATCAAATTCTTCTAAAGCATATGTCCAACTTTGTTGATGTTCTTTGAATAAATCTACATTAAAGTCACCTGTTAAGATAATTTCTGCATCATCAAAGCAGGAGGCACAGTTTATCTCTCTAGCCAGGTTCTCTGCAAAGCAGGAGGAAGCAGATGGTGGGCGATATGCTGAACAGTAATAAATTGGTTTAGAATTCTTTGAATTTAATTCTAGCCAGATTGTTTCAATATCACCAATTTCAAAATCAATTCTACGCTCGTATCTTATATTATTAGAGATATATACTACAATTCCACCACCTGCCCTCAGAGTGCGATCCTTCCTTTCCATTTCAAAGCCATCAATATTCAACTCAGAATCACTTATGTTATTATTCAAAAATATATATTGTATATATTGTTTTCAGATAATTTTTCTGTGTAAACCTTTGCATTAAAATTCCCTGATGAATTTAGGCCAAAAAGCTGAAATGTAAAGGTTGACTCTTTTCTATCTCTATCTGCCTTTTTTTCCAGTTCTTCCATCCTCTTTAAGCGGGGAAACAAATTCTAAACTATCTTTTCATTGTATGATTAAAAATGGTCAACTTTACTGTTTACTATTGACTTGTAACTTGTTGTAAAACAAACAAATTTTGCAAAAAACCATTTCGTGTTAAAAAAAAAATATGAATAATTTTAAAAGATAACATGAATACATTTCACTATCCCTATTTTTTAAAATGTTGTTCTTTTAATTTTTGCTTCAAGGAGGACCACATAATGGTATTTACTGTGATATCAGTGAAATGGATTTCGATTTATTTGAGTCTGTTTCCTCTCAGGACGATTATCCTACTATTGAACCTGAAATTAAAAATAAAAACGTCGAGGAGGAGAAGGATTCTTTTGACACCATCTTTGATTTGTTGTTAAACGCAGAAGCTTCTGTTAATCTTCAAGCAAAATCTGGAGAAACACCAGTACACATTGCAGTCAAACGAAGACTACGTTCCCATGTTCTGGAGATGCTAAATCGTAATTTTGAAGCAAACATTGGGGATGCGTCGGGTGTAACCTGTGTCATGCTTGCTGCTGAATGGGGCGAAGAAAATATTGTCAAGGATCTTATTCAACGTGGAGCAGATCTAAAGTTAGAAGATGATTGTGGCAATACTGCATTACATTATCTGTGTATGTTTTAACATTCTCATTGTGTGTCTCTTTAAGACCATTCTTTGAAAAAATTGAAATTTGAAACACAAATAGTGTTTGGCACGTTAAATTTAGTAATATAACTTCCGTTTAAGTTAACTACATTAACATTGTAAACAACTTTGAAAATAATGCATAAATAATATTGCTATATCACCTAAAAGTAAAGTGATCCGATTACCATTGGGAAGGGGGTGTTAAATTAAAAGGTAACCCTTTTTGGTTGAAAACTTACATGTAGTTTATAATTATAGAAATGCTACATTTAAATTACGCACCCATTCTCAATATAAGGGCACAAATGCCTCTCTGATTTTTAAAAAAATGAAGTTCAAGATAACAATTTTTCTATCAATTACCTTTGAAAGAAAGTATCTGAAGATTTTGTTTCCAGATTTTTTTTTCATCAAATTTTAATACATGGAATAATAAAAGACGGTAAAGTAGAGGGTTATTTTATTCAGAAATGTAGCTTGAAATGTACGTTACTCTTTCTTCAATGTCCAAAAAGATACGTAAAAAAAAATGTAGTCATTAAAATCACAATTTGAATATCTCATCTTAACACCAGCACATCCTACCAACTCTGTCAGCAACATATTTTCTCGGTATACGAACGTGCGTTTGATTTTTCCTTTCAAAAAACAAAGGTTACTTTTTGATCCAGATGTATAAAAACATTTTTTATAATATATGCTTTAAATTCTTCTCTCTGTTTTGTTTAGAGCGATCAGTTTGGAATCTTGTCATTTTCTATAGATACTGGAACTTAACATGTACATGTAGTAAAATTCTATTTTGTAGTTACTGTCTTTTTTAACATATATCCATGCCGATTTAGAAAACTAAGTAAATATAACGTACATTTCAAGATATATTTCTGTTTAATAAAAAGCTTAAAATTCATCTAAAAATCCATCGTTTTGTTTCAGTTTATTCCAAGAAAGATTCTCTATGTAATCACATTGTGTTATATGTCACAATCACCACTATAAAGACACGATTGCCTCAGAATATGAGTAGGTAACGTACATTTCAAGCTTGTAATAATATGTAAATTAGCAATAAGAAAATATTGAAAAAAAGCAATTATTGACATAAAAATCATTTCAATGAAGCGTTTTAACGCAGTAATGTAAGAAATCATAATGTAACAAACGAGGTTTTTTGTCATCGACTACATGAATGTCACGTCACTTCGGTAACGTTCATTTCACATATTATTGGGGAGTCCCCTCCACCTCAGTTCATAACCATTCTTTTGTGCTGTTTCGCTGAAATTGACAACGGTCGTAGCCTAGTTACTTCTACCTGTGTGTAAGGGTACAGACAAAAAAAATTAAGAGACAGACGTATTTTACTATGATCCAACAAATGCTCGTGTTTGGCCACTGAAACTTAAAATAAATCTATTCCGAATATATCCATCGACAGTCTTGTTAACAATGTCATTTACTATGCTGCAACATCGTTTGTCAAAACACAAACATACGTGCTTTTCAGCAGATCTGGAAAAATATAACCCAAAATGCAATGATTCAAACAAAACTGAGTATTGTGTGCCTTTCGGTATTTGAAATGTACGTGACCGTCTTGTGTTTTGGGTTTATTTGTTTTGTTTCTTTTTCTTTGATTTGTTTTGTTTTGTTTTTTTACCAATTAAAAGCCTATGCATACCTTGTTTTAAATTATCATTAACAATTAAATTAATATTGACGAAAAGTCGCAAATTAAAAGTAAACAAACTGCAAAAAGGTTGCCAAAGATGAATTTAAGACACTTAGAAATAAATTTTCTAGCATGTGGTAACAGTCAATCACATTTACGAGGATTGGGGGTGCATTTAGATGGATTTATGTGGTCAGTTGTCAAATGGATTGTAACGATAATTTTGTTTCGCTCGTGTAAACGCAATTCATTGACTAAATTAAAAAAAATGTCAGTTAGAAATACGCAAAATGTACGTTACTATACGTAACGTACATTTCAAATATAAAAATCAATTCTCTTCCACAAACGTACGTTAGACACGCAATATATTGATACTATTTGAACTTGCATATCATAAGAAATGCATCATACAGGTTTCGTATTCAGAAATATATACCAGGTATCAAAATTATATTAAATATAATTGACCTTAATATACTTTTTTTACTCAGCAGAAACGTTTCTTTTCATTAATTTTGGGATTTACCCGACCTCCAACCTTTGAAACTTTCCTTTGTGTACACATTCGAGTGTGTGAAAGTACATGTATGAGAATACATGAAATTTCGTGCGAGATTCACTTAAGTCGAATTTCATGGTAACGTACATTTCAGTCACGTACATTTCGAATGAGCACTTTTCATGTAAAAAATAATTTTAATTGTGTTAAGCAAAACGTCTTTGCCAGTTTACAGGATACAAGGGGTTGCTTATTCAGAGTCGTCTCATATTTTCTACTTTATATATATTCTTAATGGAAGAATATAGGTAACGTACATTTCTTTCTTATCTCTACGATTGAAAATGTCTTTCATTCCGTAAACATATCTATAAAAGCTGCTCAAATTGTTCAATTTCATGTTACATTATCTAAGTAGGAGTAATTAATCCTTTGAAATTTCAAATTTAGCCCATCAATAAATAAAGGAGAACAAAACTATAAGGTGTATAATCTTTGTGTTTGCTTGTAATGTGGTTGAAATAGAATTAAGCGACAGGGACATTGCACAATACAAATTATTTATTATCACAAAGAAAATGTATTTATTGTTATGAAAAGAAATATATATGATACAAGATTTAACTTATCAGAAAATTTTTACTCGAGAATCAAAACTATATATTACACAGAGGGGATTCAGCATATTTGCCTAGGCGACAGTAACGTACATTTCAAACAGGCTACTATATTTGAATTTGGAACTCCTTAAATACCCTTTCAGATCGATAATTATATGAATTCTTATTCATTGTTGTATGACTATTTATAATGTTGATTTAAAAATTACATCAGTGGTATTTCTTCTAAATGAAAATTAGGCGACATTATTTGAGCCCTTATATTGAGAATGGGTGACGATCATTTTAAAATATAATCAATAAAATAATTATATGGATAATCAAGCAATCAAAAGTACAAGGACAAGTCGCAATATATAATTATATTTAAAATGTTATTATTTTTACATTCTGCATAAGAATTTACATCATGTGTTAATAAAGGTTCAAAATGTAATAAAAAAAAATGAAACATATGGGGATATCGAACGGTATTCAAGATCAAAAGTCCATAAAATAATTTAAAAAAAAAACAGAAGTAGAGCAGACATAAATGTAATAATTCATTTTCATTTTATTTTACATTAGTTTTATATTTTGTATTGTAACAGATCATATCATTTGAATTTTAAACAGATTTAAGTAGAGCAAGAACGCTCAAGTAGTAATAATTAAAGCATGTATTTCAGCTAAATTATGAGTAATTCTGACACGATAAAACTTACTCCAAGCATTTTTCGTAAAAGAAATGTAAACCTCTTCTTTTTGATGAAGAAACATCCTCTTAATTCCAATAGTTCCAACAGCTCCTTAACACTTCAGTCTTTCATCTTCAAAGCTTGGAGAATGGAATTGAATTTTTGTGCGAAAACTTTAACCAACATACTACTTTTTTAGATTGTGTAAAATTATTTACAGAGGTGTTTGTGTTACATTGATGCCCCCGTATGACAGCTTATGGCAATGGTTGTTGTTTCTCAAATGCAACTCAGACTCCAAGGTCAAGGTCAAAATCGTTGGTATCCAACGTAAGGTATTGTCGTAAGGAATATATCTGTGAAACATGAAAGCCTTATTACTAACTGTTCAAAACTTGAGGCAAAGGTTAAAATATTTTCAAAAGTTGGCGAGAAGGTAAAAAAAAAAATTTAAATTCATTGAAAGGTCTTTGCACAAAGAATACACATATGAAATATTTTAGCCCCTGCATCAATTGATCAAAGTTATCGCCAAGATTAAAGTTTTGTAATTTTTTGCAAAAGTATGTTAAAATCTCCAATAAAGGTCAAGATCTAGAGGTCAAATTTGGTGGTATCCGAAGAAAGTTATTATCACAATGAATACAAATCTGAATGTCATAGCTCTTCCCTCTCAAAAGTTACGAGCAAGTTTTGACTTAGTCATATTACTTACTTTTGTACTTTACGTACTAGCTTTCTTTTCTTTTATGACTTACCCTTGCACAAAGCATCCTTGGTTAAGGGGGATCCAATTTTGTTCAAATAAAGTCCAGATGTATTTTATTTATTTAAGGATTAAAATATTGTTAATTTATATAGAATAATACAGAAAGTTTTTTGTAGACAAATGGACAGACGGACGAGTAAAAAACTATTTAGTATACACCCGAATCTTTGGTTACGGGCTTATAAAACCAAATCAAGTACACTTAGTAGTAACGATAACAATTTTTAAAAATGTTAAAATATTCTTTATTGCAGGTAGGAATGGATTACACATGGAACTTTTAGCTTCTCTTGTAGAATGTGGATCCGAGATCAACATTGTTAACAAAAACGGTTACAGCCCATTGTATACGTACGTCAAAGAAGGCAAAATATTGGGGGGAAAATACGTCATTGATTTGATATCTAAAGGTGCAGATCCGAATTGTTGCCCAGGAGGATGTGAATCCCCATTGACTAATGCATTAAAAAGAAAGAAATACGAAATAGCAAAACTTCTTTTGAAAAATGGAGCACTAGTAAATCATGTCAGTGAATCTGGTATAACAGCGCTTTCTGTGGCTGTCTCCCAGGAGAAGGCAGGTAAAGGTCTATATATGAAACAGTATGTTTATATATTACAGATTTTTTCTCAGTTTTGAATTTTGAATTACTTCTATTTATATTGTATTTTAACCAAATTGCCATTTTAATCCTTTTGAAGTGTTCCAGTTTTGTATATTTGGACATTTTACTTGTATTACATGAAATTAATTTCACTTCGTGCATAGTTTTAAGGTTCATAAACCCTCTGCTCATTCATATAAAATATTGTTTGAACGTCAATGATTTTCCAAAGGAAATGTATTTTATAGGTAAATTGCAAAACATTATAGCATAGCTTGCTGGGCAAAATTGGACAAAAAAGACACTTCAACTTTACAAATCTATAAAGAAATAATAGACATTTATGTCATTTAGAGTTCTCTCTTTTATCAGAGTAACGATGAGCCTTAATAGTGACTATTTCTTTAAGTGAAGACTCCTCTATGAATCAAACTTTTTTCCTCCCGGTTACTGGGTATTGTGTCTGTTTTTAACAAATTTATCTTGCTACGAAAGAAAGGGTTTGAAAAGCGCTTTAAATGAGGTATTTTTTAATGATATTTAATTGTGTATTAAGCATAGGCTTCGTAAAATTAGTTAGACCTTAAAATTTTTAACACGCGTACTTTCTCAAATTTGGTTGGAAATATATCATGAGTCTTAAAGTCTTAAATATTTCAGACTAATGTTTAAAAATACGATTTGTTTGAACTTCATATTTTGAAGTTAAAAAACTCTCACACTGTATATGCAGAAAGAATGAGTTGTCATACAGCGCCCAGTAAATTGACAAAAATCTAAATGTCCACATTTTACACTAATTTGCGCAAGCAACTAACCAAAGTATAAGTCACATTATCCAGTGATGGGCTATACGATGGGCAACCAATGCGATTTTTAATAAAAATGGCGTGGTCGCCGGTGTAAAGATGAATAATGACCCCCATCGAATAATGACCGGGGGTCATTTTTCGACGGCGAAAAATGACCCCCGGTCAAAATTAAACGGCGAAAAATGACCCCCGGTCATTATTCGACGTAGAAAAATGACCCTTTTGCTCGTAGAAAAAGTGGCACCACCCTACAAAATTGCAGAACCCACGTGAAGAAAAATGACCCCCGTAGAAAAATGACTCCCTGTGGATTAAAGCTGAAATTTTTAGGGGGCAAAAAAAAATAGATAAAGAAGCATATTGGCCAAAATGCTCACCTGAGCTTAATTGGAATAAATTGATGATATGTTGATCTTATAACATACGATTACAGCAATATTTTAAGGTCAATGCGATGATTCAGAATTTAAAGGAGTAAGATTTATCGAGCCTAAAGGCTAGGTAAACATTTTTTTTCGATGGTGGAAATCATCGTACTGACAAAAAAAACAGTATCATATATTATTATATCCTCCGCTTGAAAAGCGGGATGTCCGTCCGTCCGTCTGTTAAGCTTTGGGGTATCCATCTGTTATCCGCAACTCCTCTTATGTATAAAAACATGTGTTTGTGAAACAGATATGCCCCTGTATGGCAACATAGCGAAGATTAAACTTTTCTTAAATGCAATTTAAATATAATGGTACCCAAAGTAAGGTCTTCTCACAAGAAATACACTTGCAAAATAGGAAAGCCCTAGCACCACTTGTTCAAATATATGGCTAAGAATAAGTGTTTGAAAGGTAGGTCAAACTCAAAGGTCAAAGGGTCAAAGTTGATGGTTTCTTAAGAAAGGTTTAATGTAACAAGGATTACATCTGTGAAGTATGAGAGTACTTATGTCTAGTATTTACCGTTTAAAAGTTATAATAGCCAAAGTAAATTAAAAAGAACTTTATTCGGTAATAACCGATATTTGCCCCCAAACCAAACTTTGATGGAGAAATATTTAATGATGTTCTTAAATAATGGGGTATATGCTGACTTCAACGCACTGAATATTTTCATAAGTATTCACGTCATATGTACGAAATGACGTCACAAACATGACGTAAATTTCAGATTTTTATGAATTCTACAAAAAAATGTACATATTTCGTCGATATTTGGAGTAAAAGTCACCGAGCGCATGTGTGTTCAGGCTCAATATTTTGATATAATGTGAAGAATGATAATATCAATGAAATATGAAAATATTGTTCCTGAACAAACTTGCACTCTATAAATTTTAAAGCTAAAATTGTTGAAATTTTGTCCTCTTTCTGAAAAAGGATATAAAATCGGACTAGTTTGTGACGTCATAAAAACAAAAACTGTGAATAAACTACTTTAAAACAATAATATGTTCTGTTAATTTATATTTCTTATACAATTTATTGAATTCAGCACATTTCAGGAAGTTTTCAAAATTTGACTTTTGTCGGGGGCAAATATATGCAATTTACCGCATATAGTTCTTTGGCATTTTTTGTACAATGGGACAAACTCCTACGTAAAGGTCAAAAGGTCAGATTTAGTGGTACCCAAAGTAAGGTCTTGTCACAAGGAATATACCCATATTTGATATGAAAGGCATAGCTACAATAAATGAAAAGTTGTGGTCAAGGTTAAAGTTTTTGCGGAGAAACAGACCGCCAGATAGACAGACAGACATACATTTGTACAGACGGACACGATAAAATTATATACCCCCGAATCTTTGGTTACAGAAAATTTAAAAAGAAATGGTCTTCAATTAACTTCTCATATTATGATACAGTATAAAGAAGACGTTACAAAAATGAAAATGTTTGTTCTGATTTTCATATTTAAATTCTCTGAAAAATATACTCGGAACTGGGTAAAAGGGTGGAGTAAAACAAGAATTAAGAAATGTAATGAATACTGTGTGCTAAATCAAAAGGTTATGTCTACATGTATAGTTTTTGCATTAGAATGTGTATTTTACACTAGCCCATAGCTTTACAGAGCATATTTTTAGGTGTTATGCCCACCAATCCCCTTAACTTATTTAGGAGGAAGTCGATTATCAACAAAAGCAACAAAAAAACTAACCTACCTTTATTTTTCTATAAGGAGGGACTAAATATAAGCTTAAAATAATCTACTATTCTACTTTTCCTGGCTTTTTTACGATTTTGATATTTTACATGCCAGGAAAACGTCAGAACCGGCGCCATTACGAAAACTTCAACTGGAGTTGATTTTCGATATTTATCAAAAGTACAATGCCTCTTGTACTCACCAATTTCGATTAAAAGAAAATATCACTCCACATTTCGTAATAGGACATGCAAGATTTTAAAATGCACGAAATGAAGACAAATCTCGACAGTGTGATTATACCTTTTTCAACGGATTATTTATTTCATATATGAACAATAAAAACTATATTGGCAAGTTCTTTAAGTATTGTACTATTGATAATTTTTTACTTTGAAATTTAATTCAGTTCGCAAGTATCTAAAATCAACACAAGATTGCCGCCTCCGGTTGGAGGCGGCGATTTCCCAGTTTACGTAATGGCGCCGGTTCTGACGCTTTCCTGGCATGTAAAATATCAAAATCGTAAAAAAGCCAAGAGAACTGCAGATTTTTCGGACTACTATTCTACTAATTTTCAACTGAACTTGTGTGAAGACTTAACTTCATTTCAATATTTTATCTAGAACCTCTTTCAGTATTATTGAAAGGTATAGAGTTTTATTTATATTTTTGCTTTTCATGAATTTTTTTGGTTTTCATTTAACGTATTTTTTTTCGGGGGGGGGGGGGGGGGTATTTCCTCCTCTTTCATTGTCATATAGAATTTGCCAAACTTATACAAGCTAGAAGTTGAAATGAAAGAAAAATTAATTTTTTCTATTAAAGAGTATTGGAACCTGATTGTTGCATGGTTTGATTTCTAAAAACAAGTGGAATATCATTCTTTAAGCAAACACTATAAGGAGGAATATTAAAAAGAAATTTTATTTACTTGACAATTAAAGAATCTCTTTTCACTTTAAAGGGGGTCATTTTTCAATGGGGGTCAATTTTTTATAGGACTAACATATAAAATAATTACCCCTAGGACACTTTTTCTACAAAAAATGACTTTTTTCTACTGGTAGGGGGTCATTTTTTGTCGTTGAAAAATGACCCCCGGTCATTATTCGATGGGGGTCATTATTCGTCTTTACACCTGCCGGACTTACAAGGGCCCAGCTATGCATTGCTAATCATAAAACGATGTTCAAGGATAATCGGTCGATGTATATTACATCGCTAATACATTTGTGACCATCGTTCGTACATCGGTCGACTACGGTCCAATGTTTGATCGAACATCGACCGATGATCGGCCGTTGTCTGCTGCCCACCACTCAACCTCCCGATGACCTCAGATTCAACGCATATTGGACGATGCTCGGCCATACATCGGCCGTTCCTTGAAAGAATTATTAATGATGGGTTGCCGATGAGGAGCGATGTGAGGCATCGTTAGAGACATCGCTGAATTTTACTACGAATTATTTCCCACCGATGACCCCAACGATTCGCAAAATTGCCTCAGACATCGTCCGATCACTAGTGGCGTCAGGCCAGCAACCACACCATTTTCATCAAAAAACGCATCGGTCTCTCATCGTATACCCCATCGCTGGATAATGTGACTTACACTTAATACGTGTAGTCTAATGGAATACTACTTTTAACAAAGTAGATGTGTAATATCAAGGGCGGATTCAGGGGGGTTTGGGGGGGGGTGGGGGGGTGGGGGGGGGTCCCCCCCCCGCTCATTGATTTTTTTTTACAAGTGTCATTTTATCATTTCGTTGCATTGATAAGACTCTAATAAACATCAACCCTTTGTTTGTACAACTATGAAATATACATCCACTAAGTAACAGAAAATCACCTTCCGCTTGAACGCACACAATACGTACACAGGTAATCAACATTACCTCAGACATCGGGTAGTCTGTGCATCTTGTGAAGTCACAAGGTCACAGTACAATGTAATCAGGTACCAACAACAGAAAACTGCAAATTTACGGTGCTGCTCAGTAATAATCTTTTGCTGATAAAATGCATGTTTTTATGAATAAACTATTATTCAGGTTTTTTTTTACCGTTTTAAAATTAAATTAATATAATATTCTTTACAAAGCCAGGTTGGCTTAGAAAACCCCTTTAGTTTTGACAGATTCTCCAGTTTATGTAATTTTTTTCTTCAGTTAAGACAGTTTGAAATTTCATTAATAGCACATGTGTGTTTATTTTCCAAATCATATTGACAGTATATACTCAAGTAAGTTGAAAAGCACAAGTTAGGGATTCTGAAAAGAATTCAATTTTTAATTTTTTTAGTGTTTAAAAATTTGGTATATTAGTTGTATCTTGGAAGTCAGCTTGACCAAATTAACTGTAGGTGCATTTAAAGTAAACTAAGACAACTTGAAGTCAAATGCTTGCATTCCTAAAATTGTCAGATTTAGCATTTTTCTAAAGCAAAGTCTAAAGTCTTGTGTTAAAGTTAAATCAAATTGAAAACATTTTATCAAAAATTGGTGATGATCGGTCTTTAGAAAAGCTACAAAAAGTACCCCAAAAATGCTGGAAAATGCACCATTTAGAACCATTTAAAACAAAATTTTCTAGGGGAGGGGGACACTCCCTCCCATGCCCTCCCCCTTTGGGCCTCAACCCCCCCCCCCTCCCCCACATGAACTACTGGATTCGCCACTGAATATGAAAGATATAGATCTTTCATTTGGGTATGGGTACATTGGCCGATTATTATGGAACATCGTTTTATGATTAGCAATGCATCACTGAGCCTTTGTAAGTCCGGCCGGCACCCACACCATTTTTGTCAAAAAACGCATTGGTTAATGTGACTGATACTTTATTTACTACTAGGCCGATATGGACCGATGTTGGGGCATCGCTCACACCACGGATCGGGATTAAACCGATTACCACTAGTCTACGGCCACCGACCGGGAAATATGACTAATGATATAATTAGATGGGAAACCTGACTAATGATATAGTCACATGGGAAATGTATTCAAATGACTCTAAATATTTCGTGGTTGGAAAAAAATGTAGTAGATACGCATATCAAACATTACTTTTCGTGGTGGTCATAAATTCGTGGGTGTCTCCATACCTCGAAAACAACGAAAATTAAACCTCAACGAAAATTAGTGATTTCACAGTACGTCACATCATTCTTTCTCGACATATCATATCTAACGGTAATTTTGTGAAAAATATATCTAGCTTCATGTATTGGACAAAAGTATATTCTTTACTGATTCTTTATTTAATTTGTCGATAAGACATTCTGAACGTAAACGTTTAAAAAAACTAGCACATTTAATCTAAGCTAATTTATTTCAAAACTTGTGACTTTACAAATAGTTTACATACTATTAGTTTGTTTCGAGAAGATCTTGGAACAGCACGATAGCAAAATTACCCATCGCCTCATTTAGACTTTAACATAAAAGAAAGAAAAGTTTTTTATCACATATACGACTCCACTTACAACTTATAGTTGTACTCTGAAAACCCTTCTCTAAACCATATTATTTTGCATGCAAATCAGAGCGAGAAGAGATGGTGAACTGTCTTCTAGAGGCTGGAGCTGATGCCAACATCCTTACAGTTGAATCGACCTCGCCACTTTGCAATTTGTTGTCAGGTTCTTTCAGTCCAGATACATTGGCGATTCTTTCCAACCTTTTACAGCATAATGCCGATCCCAACATTGGGGCAGAAAATCCGCTTTGTTTAGCATCGAAGGTACATTCAGATGCTGTTGAATTACTACTAAAAGCTGGGACCAATGTCAATAGAAAGGGATTAGAGGGGAACACACCATTAGTAGAATGTTTATATTCCAAAAATTGGGGTTAGTACATTATAATTTTTTTCAGAGTAATATGTATTCCGTAAAACCCGTTTAGTACGAACATGGATATAGCGAATTCATGGATATAGTGAAGTTTTTCTAGGTCCTCGTCAAATTTCGTAACTTTTCTTTATAATTTTTTTTTCAATTATAACTTGCTTATTGCAAATTCGCTATAATATTTATACGAATTCGTTATACGGAAAAAATAATTACGGATATAGCGAATTAAATTCACAGGTCCCCGGGACTTTGCTATAACCGAGTTTTACTGTATTATAAATAGGTCTTCCAAATTGCTTTAGAGGCATCAATTTTAATCACGACTGTCCTAACAGTCTTGAATTTCACACATGAACTAACATAGTTTTTTCAATCTAGATAAATTAGCTTAATGTTTATTCCAGATAATATGGTAAAGAGTTTGAGGGCATTGATAGAAGCTGGTGCAGACATAAATATAGCAAGCAACTCTGGAAAATATCCTTTAGAAATAGTTCTCGAAAACTGTTTTGTTCACATGAATGCTTGTGTCGACAAGAAATCAACACTTCCAAAGTTATGGGCATCAAGACAATTTGTAAAACAGACCGAATATCATTTTGAAAAACTTGTGACGCTGTTACTTGACGCTGGAGCAAAGTGTGATCAATGTACATTGGGTAAAGATTCCATGCTTCACATTGCTGTGGCTATTGGAGAACCAAATGTTGTCAAGTTGCTCATTACCCATGGCGCTGATGTTAATCATATTGGTGAAAACCAAGAAACACCTTTACATCGAAATTTAAAGAAAGGTATTATAACAATGTATAAGTCATATAAGGTACAAATTTTCAGTAGGACCAAGTTTCATAAAACTCACATCATCTTACCTTTTCCTACCTCTTATCAAATGTTACAGAACAATGCAAATTAATCTCATTACATTTAATTTGAAAACTACAGATACCGATAATAGGAACCAAACAATATGTAAGCAACAAACGAGTTCGATCGTTGATACAGAGCCAATAATTGACAGCTGCGTAGATACTGTACTGGATGTTCTACTGTCATTTAAAGCTAATCCAAATACAAAAAATGGAGATGGCAATATTCCTCTACGAATTGCTTTAGGAACAAATGCAGAAGACTTCCAAAAGCTACTAGCGGCAGGAGCTGATCCTTTTCACGAAGGGGAAAATATGTTCATAGACTGTGTTATCTTGGGTAATGTATCACAAAATTATTAATGTAGCACATATTTTCGTCATCGGAATTTATTAAATAATACCATAATTAGTTTGTTTGTTATTATTTAAACTTTTCTTTTGTTTTAAACTAAAATCTTATCTTTTCAGAAGATCTTTCATTTCTTAATGTACTACTTAATGAGAAAGGGGCAGAATGCATTTGTGATAGCCTATTTTCCTCCTTCTGGGAGGTACACGGTAACGTTTCAATCTACAAAAATAGAGAAGTTATGGAAAATGCGGCGCTACAGATGTTAAACTCGCCTCATGAACTTAACATAGAAAGGAAAAATCTCTCTGGCAAAACACCTCTACTCTACTTTTGTGAACAAAATGAAGATGCTGTTGTAGAAAAGCTTTTAGAAATGGGAGCAGATGTAAATGTTACTGACAATAAAGGGAGAACGGCTTTGCATTGTATATTTCACTCTAAGAGTCGGGGTAATTACTACTTTTAGGATGTATTTAGCTGATTGAGCTTTCATGTCATACACTTTTATGCAACTTCTCTGGTTTTATCCATCAAAATTTACATGATTTATTAGTCCGCTAACCTTGGTTTATTTGCACTTTGATTTCTTGAACTTTGATGGTCTTCAGATAAATATTAAGAAAAACTTAATATTAGATCATAATTTTTAATGAAAAAACATTTTTTTATTTAATGTCTATGAAAAATCCACCCAAAAACTCAGGTTTCCCGCCATATTTCCACTGCTGTGTTTTAAAAAATATGCTCACTCACTGATATATTTTTCTTTTTATATTGTTTCATACTTAAAGGCTAAATTTAATCAGTTTAATGCAAGCTACATCAGCAGAATAGTTTCCTTAAAATCTCTTTGTAAGCTCCAAAGAGACCAACTAGTTAAAAAAAATTTTAAAAGTGATGAGTACGCTGAATTTAACATTATTAAAATAATCTAAAATATCATTTAATGGAAAATTCAATATACATGTATGTATGTTAAAAAAACCCATTCATATCAGAGAACTTGATTTCTATTTAAATTTAAGAGAAAAAGATCGTCATGAATAAAGCAATAACAAACAAATAAGATTTTTAAGTTTAATTGACGCAAAAGCATGTTATATCTATGACAAAGTCATTAATTTCCCTAATTTTTGATTTGTAGATTCTGATGTGGAATATCGTATTCTTGCACTATTGATGAAGAGGAACCCAGATGTGAAAATCAAAGATGCGACTGGGAAGACAGTTTTCCAGAAAGCACGCAGTGAATACCAAGAAGTTCAACGTAATTTGTACAAAGACACAGCGAAAGATTACAAGTGGTTGTCAGTTCTTATGAAAGAGATGTTAAATGCTGGTGAAATTTGCGAAAAAAATCACCTTAATACCTTGCTATTGCTAGCATCTCAAAGAGAACATTTTGGTTTCATGACGTCGTTGGTCGAAAAAGGGGCACAATTGTCAGACAAAATGAATGGAAAAGGAGTTTTACATTTGTGCTGGTTACCTAAAAACAAATATGAAAGTAATTTAATTTTATTCTAGAATTCATTTTTTTCACTGGTTATTTTAATTTTTTTTTCTATAACATCTTTCATTCTTTCCGTACCGTACGGTTTCAGCCTCTATAGCATGGAAATAGTACGAGGGGTGATCAAAAAGTTCGCAAACTAATTGAATAACTTCCATAAAAGAAACAATATTTGGTTTCAATGTTGATTTTATTTTGAATTAATCCTCCCCGATTTTAATGCACATCAACCACCGTTCTGCGCATGCGTGAATCACGTGATATTGGCGGTCACGTGACCCCCTCCGTTGCGTTCTGTCACAAAAGTTGAAAGATTTTTCTTTCTTTCATATTTCTTTCCATGTGAGTTAATTTTTATCACAAAAACAGCCTATTTGTTAAAAATGGTCATATCTCGGCAACAGAATGGGTGGATAGGGATATCCTTTCCCAAAGTAAGCATGGCGACCATTAAAACACAAATATTCTGTCTCGGAAGAGACCTTTATTCAAGGTGGATAGAGATTGGGTGCCTTCTTTTCATCATATCTAATATGTTTAAAATCTAAAGTAAACGATATCTTAGGTATTTATTAATTATATTATTGTTCAAATATTCAACTATTTTTCAAAGCGTTAATTGGAGGTCTTTGATAGCAAATTTCTTAATTAAAAATACATATCTTTTCAAACTTGCTTTCACTGGGCAAGGTGACAAGTATCATTTTTAACCATCTGTCTTCCTTCACTAAAACGATCAATTCCAATCATTAATTGAAATTATAGAAACTCATTTATCTCAGTAATCTGTGTACAAATTGTTAAATGATACTAGTACTTCTACGATATACGATAAATTGTACAGTCGTTTGTTGAACGAGTTTATTCAGAATATGCTATTTATAGACCTTGTGTATGGCTATGTGTGTACCGAATTTCATTCTTATCTAAATTGTGGTTTTGTAGATATAGAGATAGTTTGCGAACTTTTTGATCACCCCTCGTATAGGTTAAGAACTGTTATCGATTTTAGTAAACCATCAATACAAATCCGTGAACAAGACATAAAACAATAATCCGAAGCAATTTTAGAGGAGGGGTCAATTTTCGACTGGTCACATCCGCTTCGATCCCATTAAAAAGTAGTTTAAAATTATGAAAGCGAAAGCACGACTAAGCGATACGTTACAATAGTATTTGTTTACAAGGCCATTGCAGTGATATGATCACAGCATCTCTTTAGTGCTGACTTTAAACAAGGTGTTAAAATTCCCGTAACACCAACTTATCCGTCAGTAGCATATCTCAGTTTACGAAGTTTTAAAGCATGAACCTGAGTATCGATTAAGTTTGAAATATTAGGAATTCCAAGGAAGCAATGGCAGAATCGTTTATCAAAATCAGAAACCGATATTATACATTTCTTGCATGATCTCGAAAAAAAATATTTACATTTATTCCCCGAAAGCTTATATGATATATGCGATATGATATGGAAGGATATGGAGATAACGAACAGTATTCAATATCAAAGTCCATAAAACAATACAAAATAGGAGCAGAGCAAACACGGACCTCCGAAAAATCAGAGGTTGGAATATAGTAGGAATATGATATTTCTTGGCTTATTAAATCGTTATGTTTTATCGTTATATTGAAACAAGCAATTTTTTTTATAATAAACATTAACTTGCTCTCAAAGTCCCTTGGACACATAGCACTCTGATAAAATAATTTCTGAAAGCTGAAAAAAATTGATTGTAAATGATAGTTTGTTCTTAACTTCTTTGCCTTTTTTATAACGGTACATTAGACGCTTCATGAATTGAACTAAATGTGGGTAAATTATTTGTAAACTGCATAGTGTTATGTCAATACTTTTTCCAGGAAGACGGATAGTATCTTATGACGAATGTGTAAATTTCCTACGGGTTTATAAAATGCACGGAGGACGCTTAGATGAAGTGGACATGGATGGGAACACACTACTGATGCTGTTTTTGAAGAACAGAATTAATGACTTTGATGACACTCAGAATAACCTGATGGATTTGAGGGACGAGATAGTGTCCCTTCTTGCTTGTGACAGATCGACAGTAATGAAACGAGACAATGCAGGATCATCAGCTATACATATCATTTCATCGAAGGGATGGTTAAGCACAATGAAGATTTTAGTTAGTAAGGGTGCGGTTCTTTTCGAAAAGGATGATAATCAGAACACATGCCTTCACCTTTGCTTAAATGAAGGTAAACTTTGATTTTTCTATTAGAAATCATATAATACGTCTTAATTCAAGGTTTAATGGAAGTGATATAAAGAGATACTTTTTTATTTGCCTGTGAAATGAAATTACAAATTTAATCGAACATTGTTCAACAATATCAAGTCCTTAAAACGTTCTCATCTATTCCAAGTAAGCATGAAAAAATTGATTTTCTTACTCTTTTTTCAAGTTGGCCAGATATATTAACTTTAGAAAGCATCATTTCTATTTAAAGGAGCATGGACACAGCTTTAAAGTAAATATTTTCTGTATATAATAATGAAATATATTTTACTAGCATTTCACACAAAAATATATTTAAAAACCTAATTTCATCTAAAAGTTATTAAAATTTTTGGACGGGTTTGATTGAGACATCCTTGCACTTTCACAAATTTTTATTTTATTCTTATACTTAGGAAAAGTGGCAATCTTGTTGTGTATAAAAGAAAAATGTTAAAACTATAATCCAGAAAATTCAGAGGAGAAATGTTCGAAAGCAAAACATACACACAATATATTGTCAGTCCGTGCAGTTGTGGTGATCAGACATTAACAGTTTAACGCACCCGGTGAATCGTAAACATCAACAATAACAGAGCTCGTGTCCCGTTTACATGTACGTTTTACGGGTGTGATCAATTTGCTAAACTCTGTACACAACACTTAGCGCGGAATGACGATACTTGTGAAGATGTTTTGCTTTCTAAATTTGTACTCTGAATAAAATTATTTTTCTGGATTAAAGTTTTAATATTTTTCATTAGTATCTGTTTTAATTGGGAAATTGTTTATAAATTGTATGATGTAACATTTGTATGATTCTACCATAGGTATTCAAAATTAAATTAATTAGGTTAAGGAGATTTATCCATTTTCACTGCTACGTGTACAAAGCACAGGACAGTTTCAATTTGATTTCTTTACATAATAGTACCAAAAAAAAATAAAACATGAACCAAATTCAATGGATGAAGGATTGTTACATGATGAATATGTGACAAATTAGGCCAATGGACCTCTTTTAGTTTATAGAAGATCAGTAGTATTATACATTCATTGTAGCTCCAGATGAAGCCTTGCATGATATGGTCGTATACCTGGTTGAAAAGGGGACAGACGTAAACCAACTCAACAATAAGCATGAAAGTCCACTTATTACGTTGGTTAAAAGAAGGTCATCACCTGGCTCCGGGATCATGAAACTGTCTTAAGTCTTAAGTCAGACTTAACTCCAAAAATTTGCACTTAAAATTTAAGATTGATCTTAAAGTGGATCACAAAAAAATGACTTAGACTTAAGATTGGAATTTTGTCTTAAATTTTAAGACTGCTTATAGGCAGTCTTAAGTTTTTAAGATCGATCTTAAGTCTGCTTTCAATGTAAGAAGACGATAAAGTTTTGTACCTTCACGCAGTGAAGAGTTCCTCGCAGTCGTGGATCTAAGATTTGTGCGAAGTGGTGTGGTGCCATGTCCCTTCAAACGTGGTACACACTACACAATGTATTATTTTTTATATAAACATGATAAAGAGACGTTTATTCATCTCTGAGTATACAAATGGCTTTTCTACCTTTATACTGAAGAGTTCCTCGTTACTATGACAAATAAGATTTTATGGTAAGTTTTTTGCTAAGTCAAATCTTAACTAAGTTTTTGCTAAGATCATTGTGTGATCCACTTAAGTACGCGATCTTAGCTAAGTCTAAATTTTAAAATTAAGACAAAATTCTGACTTAAATTTAAGACAGTTTCATGATCCCGGAGCCAGGAAGCCAACTCAACAATAAGCACGAACTATTTTTTATGTTGTTTAAAAGAAAGACATCTGCGTTTAACTCCGTCGCTACTGTTGAATACCTATTAAAAAGTGGAGCTCTTCCAAATCTGCATATCAAAAGCAATAACCCTCTTGTAGAAGCGATTCGCTCTGCAGATATTAACGTTGTTGCTCTACTTCTGGACTATCACGCAGATGTAAATGATATTAAAGATGGTCAAAAGCTTTGCATGTTTTCTTCAGATGTTTTGGCAACTACATCGGAACAGAGAAAGGTAAATTGAACATTTTAACATTAATTGTTCAGAGCACACAAAAAGACAATTAGGAAAAATTTTTAAGAATCAAATCAATACTTAAAACAAAGAATAAAATATCGAATCTATTTTAAAATATATGTAAATTCTTTAATAATGAAACGTTGAGAAAGAAATTACGTACGAGTATTTTTGTGTTCGTTAACTGGGTATAGTCCAGAATACAATCTTTGCAAACTAAATAAGAGGTGCATTTTCTGATTACAGTTAAATGAAAACTTATCCGTTGTTTTTCTTTTCTTTTTTATCAGCAAAATAGTAAAATGACTTTTTTTAATTAAATATTGAATACTGGTAATTGTTGTAACTTTCATGATGAAGTGGGCATTGATTTTTAACATCTTCGTCAAAAAAATCTCAAAACAATTATCATTTGGTTTTAGCTATTAGATTGAAAAATGTTGACGAAATATTACGAGAGTAGTAAGCTGGAATTTAGAAATTATGACCTACAGTAATGGGATTAAATGTAGATTTCGTAGCGTGTGTGATTTTGGTAGGAGAGAACTTCCTTTTTTGCATTCCGTCAGACCTTTTGATTCATACTTAAAATTCACTTGATACACTTCAGATGACATAGAAAAAATGATACAAAAGATTTTGGAAATGGGAGCAACGGTGAATAACATAGATCATCATGGTAGGACAGCTCTTCATCTAGCCATCAAGGCGTTTGGTGCAAAAGACAATTATTGCAACCCCGAGAGTGTCATAAAACAGCTTGTTGAGTTTGGTGCTGATGTAAATGCTGTAGACAAATGTGGACAGACCCCATTGAGCATAATTTGTGAAACTGAAAGTCTTGGTAAGTAATTATTAAGTACTATTAAAGAGGCCCAATCTAGTTGGAAATTACGAAAACTTTTACTTTTGTTTGCAGTGTTTGTTTGTTTTTTCTGACTCATAAATTGAAATAAAACAAGATAAAATTAATGAATCTGTACCAATAAATTTATACCTTAAAGTAAATTATGTTCTACAGTTGATTATTAATTTTAAAAAAATGAAAACATGTAAATGATAGAATTGCCAGAATGAGCAAGATTTCAAAATACACCGTCTATAGAGCTGCCAGGCCCACTGACCATAAACTGAAAATAGACTACAATCAAAATTTTGATTCTGAATAATTTAAGTTTTATTCAACATATGTTCTTAAAATTTTGCAGTTATGTATAATATTCAAATTCCAACAAATGATGCAGATTTACTTTCATTATATCAATTTTTTCGAAAGTTATATTGATTTAAAATTCTGACTTAAGTCTATTCTTTGTATGGTCATGGGGCCAGGTATGCAAGATCAGCGAAACATTTTAGCGCAATTTGACGTCATTTTAATTGTGATGTTATTGTATTCAATTGTGACGGCAGTCAAGGGTACTATGACGTGCCTGAGTCGACGCTGCGTTAAAACGTATGCGCAAATCAAGTAGATCGGGCCTCATTAAGTTAAAAAATAAATTAAACTTTTTTAGTTTAACATTTATCATCCCTATTATATAATATTTACATTTGCAAATGTTTTCCTTTATATAACACTACTTATAAAGCAATGCGTATCTATAACTGTATAAATACAGGTACGGGGTCAAGAGGTCATAGTTGTGCGTATGGATAAACGCTTGACGTAATTTCTCAGTGACGTTATAAAGGGTCGACGCGTGTTCAGTGAAGTACAAACATGCCTTTGGGTTTGAAAAAATAATGCATTTTACACGTTAACAGTCACAATCAGGCAAATATAAAGTATGAATAAGTCAAAAATGTAAATATAAGTAATAAGGTATCATTTTAAAACGCCTATAGGGCTATAAATACGGGTTGGTACGAGATTAAATTCATCATAAAGCTCGAAGTATTTATAGCCCGATAGATGTTTTAAAATGGTACTTTATTACTTAAACAGGTTTGGGGGAATTCCCCAAACAAGAAAACAAGAAAAAAGATTATTTCTGTCTGCATGGTTACGGGTATGGAGGCTCGTTATGGTAAACGTAAAGACCCATTATGGCAAATATAAAAAAGAGTATATTGATAAAATTTCTATCCTCTTAACAAAATTAATTTATAATAAATAATCCAAAAAAATTAGAAAATTAGAAAAATTAGAAAATTAGAAAACATCCAATTTTTAATAAAATAAGAAAAAAAGACTCAATTTATTTTGGTGTCTTGAATATTTGACAAGAGTGCCTGTAACCCTATTTTAACATATGTTCAAATAATTCTGAATTGACAGTCATTTAAACTCTGCACAAACGTATCTTATTTATTAACAATTTATTGTTAAACACTTAGGCAATAACGATTTAGCTTAAACATCTAAGAGAAATATCTTTCGTTTTTTCTTGTTATTCGAAAAATATATATCTCTAATTATATTCATATGAAATGAAAGTATATCGCAAAAAATCACACTAAAAGTATTAATTTTTCAGACTTAGATTTATGCCAAAGTGTTGTAGTTCAAACCACAAGGAAACTTCAAATAACCAATCACCACTGCTCAATATTCAGCATAAAAAGTGTCTAAAAATATTATTGATTCAATTCAAATTTTCCACAATCAAAAATTGATGCAAAGCATCAAATCGGCAACAAACAATTTAGCATTTTAAAAAAGTACTTTCACAATTTTGAAAGCATATCCATGCGATGAATAGAAGCACAAGATATTCAAAGCTGAACTAGAATCTTAAGAAGCGTATATTTTCATTTTGAATAAATTCTTAATATCATTTATCATTGATTTTATTACACCGATGAATCCATCTGATGAGCAAATGCACTTAAATCTCTATTTAATTATTTTTTTATAAAATTATTTATTTATATTGCTTTGAAGATAGTCTGAAATAAAAATGACCGAACCACGTGCAGATACCCTGGATCTTTATCACGTGATAATGCCCATGCATGGTTTCTGCTGAATAATCTATGATGCAAGGCGCTGTGCAAAATGTATACGTAGAAACAAAATTATCCTTGTTTCATTCACAGCTTTAACATATTCAAAACAATTTTTACTAGTTGAACAGTTTTTTTTTTCATTTTTTATTTATGGTTTCTACAGAATAAGCTATACTGCAAGGCGCTGTGCAAAATGTAGAAACAAAATTATCATTGTTTCATTCGCAGCAGTGACATATTAAAAACAATTTTTACTAGTTGAACAGTTTTTCATTTTTTATTTACCATGCACCATGTACCACGTCACTATTTTTCGAAAAATCATAATTCCCTTTCATATCTATATACACTGTAGTACCTTTTGTTAACTCTTTTTGTATATAGTCAAAAATCATCAAATATCTTGATGAGAAAAGAAATGAAATTGAAACATTATAAGAACGATTGATATTTAGTTTAAAGCAATTTTTAAAAATATTTTACTTATGATTTTATACATGTTATCAATGAAGAATTATTTTACTGAAGTAATATAAAAATCTTGTCATTTCCCATGTGCACTATCTAACACAACCACAAAAAGATCGGCCGCAGCAGCGGCCGATAAAAATGGGTCTTTACGTTTTCCATAACGGGCCTCCATACCCGTAACCATGCAGACAGAAATAATCTTTTTCTTGTTTAATTCCATAAGCCCTTTCCAGTGCGAGTTGACAATTGTAACAAGCATCAATTTGTGCACATTAATGAGGAATAAGTGAGATTCAAACAGGCTTAAATACCCCGCAATCATCGGTTGCTATGTAAAAAATGCAACTTCC